>JAUUDZ010086832.1:0-33101 GCA_032361705.1 Panulirus versicolor
AGGGCCGTACCGTCGTGCTCAAGGTCGTACCGTCGTGCTCAAAGTCGTATTGTCGTGCTCAAGTGTCGTACCGTCGTGTTCAAGATCGTATCGTCATGCTCAAGGTCGTACCGTCGTGGTCTAGGGTCGAACTGTCGTGCTCATCGTTCATACCTCGTGCTCAATGGGCGTATGGTCATGCTCAAGGGTCATACTGTCGTGCTCAGGAGGTAAGTGTGCCAGAAAACGACGATCAAGAGACTCGAGTAACTCTTCTTAGAAAAGTGTGCTGGATACTTGCCTGTCATTTGAAGTAAAGCCTTGCATTGCCCTGATGGAGGAGGCATCGCAAGATGTGCTGCATCGTTCACTTGACCAATTAATACAAACTTGCTTTAACAACCTGGGGAATCCTATCATAATGTTTGACCTCTCAGTAAACAACATATGAACTGGAAACTGACATTAATGGCTTAGGAAGTAGAGACTAACCAAAAATATTGTGTTATGAAATGAAAAGTAACTGGAAACTGACTGGACACATTGGGTATGACATGGAAACTGACTGGAAACATTGGGTATGACATGGAAACTGACTAGAAACATTGGGTATGACATGGAAACTGACTGGAAACATTGGGTATGACATGGAAACTAACTGGAAACTGCCTGGAAACATTGGGTATGACATAGGAACTAACTGGAAACTGACTGGAAACATTGGGTATGACATGGGAACTAACTGGAAACTGATTTTTGAAGTGGAAACTTACTGGAGACAGTTTATAAGAAAGCTGACGAGAAACTGTTTGTCTGGCTTTGATATGAAGGTCATGATAGTCTTTGAATTTATGTCTGGACGTAGTTTATTCCGGTGTTCTGTTACTCTATAGCTGGAAAACGTTTGGCTAAAGTCTTTGCATTTTTTTATACCATTATTACTGGTCACCAAATCTTTTTAAAGTGAAGAAATTCTCAAATGATAGGCTGTCGGAATATTTTGGTGTTCTGAAAACTATTTAATCACTTCTCCGTCCACATTTTTTTTTTTTTTTGAAAATGTTTTTTTTGGTTTGTGAATCTGTTCTCATAAGGCTTATTTCTGAGTTACGGAGTTACTTTGGTTGTTCTTCCTTTAATTTGTTCTAGTCTTTCGATATGTTTGACAAGGTTTGGTAATCAGAGAACAGCATATTCCAGGTGAGTTCTGACCAGAGCATTATTGATAAAGGGTAAGTATTACATCTTTAGTTTTATAGTTTATATTTCTAGCTGTGATACTCTAGCTTGTTATTTGCTTTACTGTGTGGGCACTGGTTGCCGTATTTAAGGTCGTTACTGATAGTTATCAGTCCGAGATGTGTTTCTTCCTATACTTCTGATAATTGTTATGTTATGTTTTCAACACCAAGTTCATTATCTTGCATTGGTATATTATGAAGTCCATCTGCAGTCTTTCTAAATCACTCTCAGTTTTCAGTTAATCTGCCTGTGACTGTCCTGTATTTCCTAATTTACTGTTAGAATTGATGTTTGTGGTGAGAGGTAGTTCGCAGCTGTGGTGAGGGGGTAGTTTATTGTTGTGGTGGGGGCATGGAGTAGTTTTTGGTGGTGGTAATGGGGTAGTTTGTGGCGGTGGTTAAGGGATAGTTTGTGGTGTTGGTGAAGAGGTGGTTTGTGGTGGTGGTGAGAAGGTAGTTTATGTTGGTTATGGTGATGATCACTTGTGGTGGTGATGAGGAGATAGTTTGTGTTGGTAGTAATTGGGTTGTTTGTGCTTGTGGTGGAGGAGGTAGTTGGTGGCGGTGGTGATGATGGTTTGTGTTGATGGTGATGGTAGTTACTGGTGTTGTTGAAAGGCTGGGTTGTATTGGTAGTAGTGGTGGTAGCGTGTGTTGTGTGTGTGATCTTTTTGGTATTTCTTTTCGCGGTGATGAGAGTATTTTGTATTGTTGTTGGTGATAATTCTAGTTTATGTTGGCTGTGGTAGTGCGCTGGTGATAGTGGTGGTAGTTTGGGTTGATGGTAGTGGTAGGAGTAGTTTGGGTTGATGGTTGTGGTAGAAATAACTTATGTTAGCGGAGGTGGTGGTGGTAATTTGTGTTGGTGGCACAGTAAGTAGTTTCTGTTGGTAGTGTAACGGTAGATTGTGTTGGTAATAATGGTGGTGTTGGTAATAATGGTGGTGTTGGTAATAATGGTGGTGTTGGAAGTTTGTGGTGATGGAGATAACGTAGTATCGGTTGTTGCTGCTGCTACTATTGTTGTTGTTATTGTTGTGTTGTTGTTGTGTTGTTAGTTGTGGTGTCAGGTAGTAGTAGTCGGTGAAGAGAGTAATAGGACTGGTAGTGTTGTTAGATTTCAAGATAGCATAATAGATTATTTGTGATACATAGAAAGTAGAACAGTCAAAGTAGAACAGTTTGTCATTGAATTAGATAAAGATAGATGCAGTTTCATGAAAGGAAAACATGGAGGGAAATTTAAAAGGCTAAAATGAAACAGAACATTTTCAAAACAGAAATACTGAATGACTGAAAAAAAAAGATGGCATGTCGGGAGGAAGTTAAAAGGAACAACAAAATATAGAATAGAGAGAGAGAGAGAGAGAGAGAGAGAGAGAGAGAGAGAGAGAGAGAGAGAGAGAGAGAGAGAGAGCGTCAGTCGGCAGCGTTTGGGAGGGATGGAACAAAATATTCAGTTATTATATGTTGCATGTCTGTTGTTCAAATATTGGCAGGCGTGGAGCGGTCGGTTAGCGCCGGAGACTGCACAAAACACCTGCCAGTTCGGAAACTGATATTGCCTCCCACACTCTGATGAAAATAAAGGAATAACCTTTTCTTGGTCTCCAGCCATGGGAGCTGTACCCAAGTAGCTGGATAGAGAGTAAAGGCATAGTTAGTGACATGTGGTACTGAGCGGAGAGCAGGATGGCGTTAGGGCGTCTGGTGGAGAGTAGGAAGGTCGGGCATGATTGGTGGAGAAGAGGGTTGGGGAAGTTTGGTGGATTGCAAAGAACAAAATGATATGAGTTAGAGCAAGCGCTTGCGTTGCTGATAAAGGCAATGGTATTTCAATTCCCTCTCAAAGTCAACTTTGGACGATTTCAACATCCCTCCGCCATGTAAATTACCTTTTGTTGATCCTGTACGCCTTCATAGTTTTTTTTTCGTTCTGTCTAAATAGCACTCCTCTCTGGACACGTGCAAGGCGTATAGACGGAGCGGCATTCCCATATATCTAATCGAGCGCCTCTAAACTCGTGCCTGTACTTGCTCGTCTGTTTCGCATGTGCCATAAAGCAAAACTTTTCCTTCATCTTGGAAAAATGCTCTGATACAACCCGTTCCAAACGCTCAGCTATTGTCCTCTCGCTCTAACTCTTATTACTGTATCACCTAGAATTATATTCTCAACTCCTGTCAACTTTAACATAGTGAAGCTCTTAAATCTTCTCTGATTCACTGATGATATCCTTTCCTACGTGACTGCCGTCTGAAGTTTTAATGCTTCGATAGCTTGCATGAGAGTGTGGTGCAGAGGACTGTCTCCAACCTTCCCTCCCTCTACCGACTTTCCTCCATACTACATTGTTTCTCTCATCGGCTCCTTTCAGTGATAATGATGATTATAACTACTATGATAACGAAAAGGATGTAAATAGCATTAGATCGCTAGGTTATTCCGAGACTGTCTCTCATAGTGAAAGAGATAAGAAACATAGCTAGAACTTGGTATGGCGTGAGTAGAAAGCCAAACAAACTAATAGAAATATAATACAGTAAACATTTTTAATGAAGAATACTAAGCCGTAAATGACGTCTGTTGTGTACCTGTTCTTCACAATCTGTTTATTTTCCTTTGCCATTCCCTGTGTCAACTTAATGTCCTGTGCTATTCTCTTTGTCACCAATCATTTTGAAGAAAAAGTACTTTAGCTCATTTGAAGTAAAACGCTTATCTACGAATTTGTATTCATTTGCTATTCAGATCAAGTATGTCGATGCCTTTCATAATTTTTTTTTACATGTTCTAAATCCTCTTTCAGGTTTCTGTCGAATACGTTAAGGTCTTCAAGACGGTTCTCACAGCATATGTTATCAAGACCAGGAATCATCTTTGTAACTCGCCACTCTAATATTATCTGCAGTCTGTCATTCCTTCAAGGAGGGCGGCCAAAACTGATACAGTATTCAAGATGCGGATGGATCGGTAAACTATTAAGTGAGAGGATTATTTTGTTATTCATGAATTCGATTGCCCTGAGCCTACAGTCTTTCTTATTTTATTCAATGCGTCAGTGTACTTTTGATTTAAATGTAAGATACTGGTAGATTATTACGCTTAAATCTTTTCCTCGTTTACGTTATGTAGCTCAACAGATCTCACGCTATAGTTTGTCTTACCATCACTGTCGCTGTCTAAAACTTTGCACCTATCCACATTCAAATTCGGATGTGAGCCCAATCTAACAGTTGGCATAAATGAGCTCGTGGCGTAAAATCTGCGAATTTTTGTATTTTATACCGGAGCCAATAATTATCATTATTAGTATATATCGTAAAGAGAATAGGTTCCAAGAAGGATCCTTGTGGCACTCAACTTGTTACGTCTAACCACCAACACTTACCTTTGATCACCACTCCGTTTACGGCCAGTCAACCAATATTCTAACCTCTCCAGTTGGTCCTTTTTACAATGTGACGTAACTATTGATAGTTATCTTTGACCAGTGACTTTATCCAGTGATTCCTGAAAATGTAGACTGAAACCATCAGCCATTTTACGAACTTTCTTAACTCATCTTGATTATATCATCAAAAAAAATCAATCATATTTTTCTGATAAGAACGACTATATTGAAAACCATTCTTCAAATCGCCAGTTGAATGAGAATCCTCTAAATGGTTTACAGTGTTGCCCTGTATTATGGATTCCATGAGTATGCCGATTGAGGGCGTCAGTTGGCCGATAATTTCCGGGCAGACACTAACCTTTTGTGACTACCTGAGTAACACTGGCAGACTTCCATTCCTGAGGAACTTTCCCTGTAAGATGTGTCTTGTTGTAAAGAGCAGTCACGGTCTTTACTACCTCATTTCAAAAGTATGTTATTGTTCTTCGTTAAAAGCTATCACGACTTAGCGTTTTATTATTGCTTCTTCCTTAGGAGTAAAAACATTGTGTTTCCTGTTTTTATCTTTTTATTTCTAACAGTAGACATTACCATCATGACCCGGCTTTTCTCCAGTCTTGTAAGAGCCAAGTCAAAGGCTAGTGGTGTCGAGGGTGTCGTGGAAATGCGTTTGTTAATGATAAAGTGAGCGTGCGTTTGTCGGGGATGAAGTGATTTTAGGTTTATCAAGGGTTTACTGGAGGGAATTTTGCGTGTCTAAATTGCTTTTGTTTCCGATAGTACTGAAAATATATCATCTTCGTTTACATCAACGTCTGCATGTTGGAATGTCATCCACTGTCAGGGGGGCTGCAGGCTGTCTCTAGAGGTCAACACTGATGAAGAAAACGTAGAAAAAATCTTTACTCATCGTCATAAAGAAGTTGTTTCCCGTAATGATGGGCGGCTTCAGTAAGTAATGGCTCTTCAGCTTCTGATATAACACTTCATGATGGCATTATTTGACATGCATTGTTTTCTTTTTTGTTTATTTGTACTCAGATTTACATATTTTATTCTATCATATTCATTACTGCTCTCTCTAATAGTCTTGTACTGTATTTCTTTCACAACAAACATTTTTTGTATTTGATTGTTCCACCTTTGTAACTTAATTCAAATTACCGCCTGTTATGCGTTGCCTGATAGATCTACCTCTTCTCTCCCAGAGAGCAGCGGTGTTCCACAATTTTTTTTTCATTTTTCTTTTAGTCTCCAGTCACGGCAAAAGTCCCCATCAAGATCGGGTCTTAATTAGGATATAGAGATGTTAACGAAAGGGAAAAAGAAGAGACCAAGGAAAGTATTTACGAATTTTGGAGGAAGTGAAATTCCTGTATTTTAGAATGTGCGAGGTCATAATTGCTGGGGAAAACATGAGAGGGTAGGGTTCCAAAGTTTAGAGGCGTAGGGAAAGAGTTATCAAATGGCCCATCCTTGAGTTGCCAACGATCAATCGGTAATTATGTGACGCAGCAGTTTGCCGAGTATTGCGTGGTTTAGCTAGTGGTAGGGGCACACAAGCAGCCAATTCTCGGGAGTAAAATCCAAAGTGATTCCTACAGAAGAAGTGAGTGAACCAACTTTGCGGCCTGGGACAAACGGGTCATGTTTTGAAGTTAGCTTAAGTCAGACCGCTTTCGACTCAACTCTGTCGAGTAAGGATGCAGAGCTAGAGTCACCCCAGACGTTAGAGCAGTATTGCATACAAGGACTTATCAATCCTTTGTATAAACGGAGGAACTGCTTGGAGGAAAGGAAATTTCGACATTCAAACTGGGCTTCCAGTTTCTTAAAGTTAGGCTTAGCTATTTTCGTAATGTGGGGTTTGCAAGATACAGTGGATGTTACAGTAATACCAAGTATGATCACTGAGTCAAGAGGTGAAATTACAGAACCGCCAAGGAAAGAGAAAAGTTGTGAGTTTTCGATTGAGATATGGGTAGAAACTGGGTCTTGTAGGCATTAAACTTCACTGAATTTCGTGTATCTCACTAAGATATCTTGTCCAAGTCAGAGTTTACTGAGGAAGTTGTGTCAAGACGAGATACAGATCGAGTAAGAGAAAAAGGAGCAGAATTGAAGGATGTGGAGGAATGCAGTGTTGAGTCTTCAACGTATGAGTGCACTTGGTTATTTGTGGAAGAGAGAAAATTGTTGATAAACTGGAGAAAAGTGTAGGGGAGAGGACAGAACCTTGAGGGACACCGCTGTTCATGGAGAAAGGGGAAGATGCTGATCTATCAACAACCATGGAAATAGATCGGCCAGAAAGGAAGCTAAGTATTAGGGAGCAAAGTGAGGGAGGGAAGCCAAAAGAAGGGAGCTTAGAGATTAGACTCCGTTGCAATGCCATGTCAAAAGCTTTGGTTATGTCAAGAGTAACTACATAGGATTCCCTCAAATCTTTTATGGATGGTGACCAGACATTATTAAGATATGAAAGAAAAATACCAGTGGATCTTGCCTTACGGAAGCCATACTGGTTATCAGAGAGGACTGAGATTCAAGATGTTTGAAGATATGGGGGCTATGAAAGGATTCAAAGATTTTGGAAATAGTAGATGTCAAAGCAACAGGACTATTGTTGAGAGGTTAATGCGGTCATTCTTCTTAGGGATGGGATGTACCAACGCATGCTTTCAAAAAGGAAAAGGGTACTGGAGATAGACAGGTTACCAGGCACAGAGGGTACTGGAGACAGACAGGTTACCAGGTACGGAGGTTAGTGGAGACAGACAGGTTACCAGCACAGAGGGAGCATACTAGAGTATATATGACATCCTGTTGGAGGAGAGAATGCTCAGGGGAGAGAAGTGGAGCGAAGCAGACTAGTGCTGTATCCATGGCTTTATAATTTGTATATTGAGGAGAGGGTGAGCAAGGGCAGGTTACGGGTCTCCCAGCCAATGTGGAGCAGATTTCATTTGTAGAGGAAAAGATAAAGTTAGGAAGTTGTGGTATTTGCAGAAGTGATCATTGTGGTTTAGGGAGATTGAGTGGGCTGGCTCTGACGAATGAAATGTGTGACATGTGACGGAGGATATGAGTAACAACCAGATGTACCCGAATAGATGAGACCTAAGTCAGTATTTTCAGTCATGGCTGAAAAGGAGATAACTGAGACTTGGAATACTCCTGGTGACAAAATACCGAGAGAGTATGAGAATGCAATACTGAAGGGAAGGGTGTTTTCCCTGGATACACACACACAAGAATAGATACATTGTAAAAAGATAAAGTGAGTGAATGTCAACATAAGGTAATTGGATGATGTTATAGTTGGAACTTGTGAGTGAGACATGAGTGCCACACATTGTGTGCGACACGGGCGCCATGCATTGTGTGAGACGGGTGCCACAAGGTGAGACATGAGTGCCACACATGGTGTGAGACATGGGTGTCACCCAGTGAGACATTGGTGCCACTAAGTAAGATATGGGTGCTACACAGAGACATGAGTGCCACACAGTAAGACATGGGTGCCACATAGTGAGCTGTTGCAGCCAGACTGCCTTTCTTGCAGCCACAACTACCTCGCTTGATATCGTTATTGTTGTAAGTGGCCGTAAGTTTGATTGTTTAAATACAGTGGCACATGAGTTCGCCCCTTCCCTATAAATAAACCTATATTCACTTTATGTACCTTTTTATTCCCTTTATATGACCTGTAATATATTTAGTGGTACAATGTTGGGGCAGAGATAAGTGTTGTACGTGACCAGTATACATATATATCTTACCTGACGTATATCTTCTTCTCACAGGTGAGTCTGGTGAAGGAAGGTCCGTGGAGCTGGCTCGTGGCCGGGTTCCCACTTCTTGCTGGTGAGTACATGATGGAACACCATTTCTGCAGCGGGTATTAGAAATGGAAGGAAACAATTTTTCTTTGTAATATGCGAAGAACAAATGATTTTGATGTCCCGCCTTAGAGGCGGTGTTTGTGACTTTTATTACCAGTTCGAGACCGTCTCTGGATCTCCTGTGGGTGACGATAAGGGAAAAGTGATTTTCTGAGTATGCTGACTACCTATATATATATTACCAGTCGAGAACTGAGGATAACATGTGGAGGTGGAGCGTCATAGCAGCTGAGGTGAGGCAGGACAGGTGAGCCTCGAGCAACCCTACACTCAGCTCCGGCCGTCGTCGTCGGCCTCACGGACTCTCAGGATGATTATAAAAGTTCAGTTGTCTCATCAGTGGTTAATGGGGCGAGATACCGGTTCATCTTCCCTAATTAACATCGTTAATGTACAAAGGTGTTCCTTCAGGCGGCGTTCCAGGGCCGTAGGTGTTTGAAGGAGTGAGTGCGTGAGAAAGATTGAGGTCGTGACGGAGGAGGCACAGGTATTGGTGACGAGTGATGGAGAAACGAGGACTAGAATCACGGGGAGGAGTATTGTTGTGAAGCAGGAGGCAACACTGAGGGAGGGAGGAAGAAGTGAGGAGAACGTTGCTGGAATGTAACGTCTGGGGAACAGTGTAGGTGTCTGGGTAACTGCTGTATGGTTTATGTCCACGTTATGTAGCGGCATTTATGCGCCGCTCTCCCGGAGCCTCTTGTACTGCCAGCCCCGGCACACCCTGGTCCTCTCCACCTCCCCCAGCTGGTGTCCACCCGGGCGGCGGCGGCAGCGAGGCAGGTGTGGCAGCTCAGAGCATGAATAATTAACTGAGCCGGTGGAGGCGGGGTATCGCCCTCAACGACAGTATTTCCAAATTTCGCTCAGGGTTTTGGTGTTGACTTTACCATATGCGTCTGGGACAGCGTGATGACTTATGAGCCTCGTGTAGGGAACTGGGACTACCTCTGCTGGATGCCTTGAATATCTTTGTTTGTTAATGGATTATCTTTGTGTTGTTTGTGCGTGATTACTGTGTAGTATTCGTGTGTTTTGGGAGTCTCTCAACCTAGTATACATGTATCATGTCTTTACTCCTACATATGTATATATGCACACATACACACCTCAGCTTAAGCCAGGTACCAATTTATCGACCAGCCCTGAGGGAGGATGAGATGTAGGCCGGCTGCCACACCCAGGATTCGAACCTATGCGGGTCCAATCCAGAGATGGTCCGTGCTAACTCATGGTGTGTGTGTGTGTGTGTGTGTGTGTGTGTGTGTGTGTGTGTGTGTGTGTGTGGCTGGGGGGCGAGAGAGAGAGAGAGAGAGAGAGAGAGAGAGAGAGAGAGAGAGAGAAATTCTCACAGTAACACGTTGTCACTGCAGGTCACCGTCAGGTCGCCGTATGTCAGCCACATCAGAGGCAGCAGGACCCTATCAGGGCCACCCTGACGACCTCTCCAACACACAGCATCATGTCTGGCCAGGACATGACCGTCTTGGCATTATTAGGCTTCATACTTTGTAAAGTTGTTCCTTTAGACTGTGACTGCTGGTGGAATGCAGCAAGAAGAGGCAGTTGCTTATGTTTTACCAAACGTGGTCATGAACGTGTTTTGCCAGGCGTGGTCATGAACGTCTGGAAAGAAAAGCAAACTTTAAACCTGCTGCTCAACCCGCATTACCCCACTTATTGTCTCGGCTTCTTAAGAAAATATTTACTTCATTGCCATGTTATAAGGGTATGAACGCATATAGAATGACTGGTTCTCGAATGAATCATGAAACAACATGACTTGTACAGGTGTAGCTGGCAGGTTGTACAGATGTAGCTGGCAGGTTGGACAGAAAGTGTCGCGGTACTTGTCACAGTAACACAGTCATGTCTTCCTTATCTCACATAATTAACATCTTTGAAAAATCGTTAGACATGAACTGCACATCTTATAGGTACAACACAGGCTAGCATTAGTTGTGATGTGTCACCTAATGTTACATAATCTTGGTTACTGTGACTCAATGTTTAGGAAGTTGTTTGTCATGAGTAGATGTTTACATTTATGTCGCATTCCTTTCTGGACGAAATCTCTGAAATCTCCCGCGAGCAGAACCAAGGAACGAAACATCACAAACAAGTCAACCATTATGAAACGATTTGGGTACTTCATGAAGGAGGTGGCAGTAACGTTGTTTAACTAAGAAGTCATTTGTCCATGCATTTGAGTCTCATTCTTCGTATATTTATGGAGCAAGAGTAATATTTCATCCATCGAACCTCATGTTCTACTTTGAGTGTAGCTCAGTTGACCATTCGGTAAAGATCCTTTCGTATAAAAGGCCGTCCCTCCATCGTGAGAGTCAAAGTGATAAACCTGATGAAGAATCTCAAGTCATTCAGAATCAATGGCATGGATAACTTGTTAACCTGTTGGCCAAGGCTGCTACGCTGTGCCGACTAGAGCAGCTTCACTGAATATTTTGCATGAATAAAGACTCGGGTTAGCCTCATGAGTGCTGGCAATTCACCAAATCTATCTTAGTTCCCTGATAAAGCTTCCCAGAGTGAAGGAATGATGATAGCGGGTAAATTTTGTATTTTAGGAAGAAGTTTAGTATCCTCGTTGTGCTTGAAGTTGTGACACACGTCCTCATTACATTACTGATGACAAAGTCTAGGAAAGTGTCTTTAGCTTTGTTCATGGAGACACTCTTCTCCTTCTGACAGTACTTGAGACTCCCTCCTCCTGCTGCCAGTAGTGGAGACTCCCTCCTCCTGCTGACGATAGTAGACTCCCTCCTCCTGCTGACGGTAATTGAATTTAACATCTTCATATGAAAGATAAACTCTCTCTCCCAGTCCTGCTTAACCAGACCTGTATATTATTCATTTCTTAAAAGTGACGGAACATTGAGTATGGCCAGGTGCACCCCTGACCTTCAGCTGTGATCTTCCTCAGTCATCATCTTGGTCCTGGGACAGTGCTGATTATACATAGATGGTCCTGGCAACCACACAGGGTATGGAGAGCTTCCTTATAACTAACTACTGGTGCAAACCTCATGTCACAAGGATACTGATCCAGCCTCTGGATGTATACTGATCCAAATGCCTTGGTGATAATTCAAATATGAATGAAGAGAGTGACTAACCCTTCAACACTGGGGCACGAGCCTTGAACACGGCTGTACGATCCTTGAGTACATCGGTATGATCCTTAGGTATGGTGTCATGACTGACTCTTAAGGGTCAGGTCAAAGGTCACTTCTTTTTACCCGAGTCGTGCTGTCGTGCTCAAGCTTCGTACTGTTGTGCTAAATGGTTCACATGTTGGCTCATGTATATTGTAGCGCCACCTGCTATTATGAGGCAGGAGTTATCAGTCACAGGCAGCCCTCACCTCTCTAAGCTATCCGCGACAAGAGCACTTTACAAGAGTCTCTCTACAGTTATTACGAAGCCATGATGATATTGTCGTAAGAATGGCGAACGTAAGGGAAGTGTGATTTTTTTTCATAAGCTCGAGAAGGTGTGACCTTTGACCTCATCTTTGGAAACGTTTGTTTAGTCAGAACAATTCAGAGACTCGGAGAGTATTCCCCAAGCCTTTTTTCTGTTGACCTCCTCCATACATGGTAGATTGATCCTCTAGACGTATATTGGGCTGGCTCGAGTACATTAATCTGCAGTTTACAAAGATGAGGTAGCAACGTGAAGAATATGAAATCTTTCATGAATTGATGAATTAGTGGAAGATGTTGATAGAACGCTTACTTCGAGAGTCTACACTCTCCATGAAATGAGTAATATTGGAGGAATAGGTGTCATGAGACGTACGCAGTCAAGGAGAGAGTATGTCTTTTCCACTCTCCGTCGCAAGTGAGCTTCAAGACATACTGGATACAGTAATCCCTTACTTTGACAGAGGAAATCTTTATCTTGACTTCTATATCTTCCTGTACATAATCCACAATCCGTGCGACGGTTTCGATGTTCTACGCCCCAAACTTGTTTCACATATTTCGTGTAGAATTTCAAGTAAATATGGACTGCTGAATGAAGAAATTCAAAAATATCTGGACACTTATCCACGGAGTATCAAAGACTAGCTAAGATGTGGTGGTTTTCAACAGCCTAACTAAGCAGAGACTGTTTATGCATATAGCAAGAGATGCGATGATTTGTGAGGTAATCTACCACAAGAGCTCTGTCTTAAACCAAGCTGCTGAGCTGGTTGAATCGCTGACGAACTTCTTAGTGACGAAGGAAGCAGGCAAGGAAGATGCATTATACGTTCAATACATAAAGTTGTTGTTTGTGACATAATTCCCATCTGATATAATCCTTCCATTTAAGAATGATTATGATCGAAGTTCAGAAACCTCCCCGCGTATTTGATGGACATGCTAGTCTGTGTTTATCGAACTGTCTAAAGAGAACTTGCCAGTAAAGTATTATGTTGAATAACCAAACGTAGATGTCTCTAACGCCAAGTAAGATCCATCAGTTGATGAACTGTCCATTGTAGAAGGATGTGGTTATTCATGCTGATACAGGCAGATGAAGTGGTTTTAGGATGTCGGAGTCCGCCAGCAGAGGCAAGTGGAAGTAGTTTTAGTCAACATGGTTGACCCTGGTGAGGTTGACCTCTCATCTCTATCTTCTCCCTGCAACACGGTCCGGAAGGCTTGGGAGCACCTGACTTTCACATTTAGCCGGTAGAGGATTTTGGAAGCGAGGTATATGATGCTGTGTGAACCATCTCCTGACAGTGAATATATAACTTGTTAGAAAAGTTACATTGAAACTCGTGACGCAGTCCTTTTCTGCATAATATAGCAACGCGGAGGAAGAAAAACATCGTCCTTTTCGTTCTGATAGAAGAAATCTTTACCGTAAGGTGCACTCCCTCAGGAAACATTAACATATCTGCTGCCGGTAGCCTTTGCCTAAAACCCCAGGTGTTCAAAGTGTTCCATGAGATTTTCTTTTAAATGTATCTTGTTGATGGTGGTATCACGGCCAAGATCTGTCTGACGGTTCCCATACATATTTATCAAAACTTTCAAACCTGGGACCCGTCGTCATGTGCAGCTTTTACGAATGATAAACATAAAAAAACTTTTTTTTAATATTTGAGAATTTATTTTGTCAGATATATTTGTGTTAGTCACAGTAAATAATTGTCAGCTTTCGAGTCTACCACTTCCTGTGCTGCTGGACACAGCTCTCGTGTCCAATGTCTTGCATGGCCGTATCCATTTGCCTGGAGATTTGTAAGACGCACATCTTTTGCTAGCGGCCCATACCTGGCAAAACCTATAGTGGCCAGTGGCATACGGAAAGGGACCAGCGACTCGTGACCCGGCTAAACTGTCAACGGCCGTTGACCTGGCGAAACCGCCCAGCGGCCCATGTGTACTAGTGACAGCAGCCAGCCGCGGTCCGTGACCTGGTAACTGTACAAGGGTCAATAACCCGGCAAAGCTAGCCATCGGCCAGGGACGTTGTGGAAACGCCAGGGCCAGTGATTTGGGGAAACTGGCCAGCTAACTACCCCTGACACGACGAAGCTGGCCAGTGGGGCGTAACCCAACGAATCTACCCAAGTATTTTGAGCACACACGCAACCTTCCCATTTGTCTGGGGAAAGAACCTGATGTAGCTGGTTTCACCTGGTGCAGCCGTACGTCTTCGGGAAAGAATGTCGTGCAGCAACAAGCGGATACAGATAGAAGTATACCGAGAGTATCCCGGCTGGCTTGCCCATCAAGCTGAACCATCCACCAATTAACGAGACGACCTAGCTTGGCCACCTACTGCCTTTGGACACCCTTGGGCTGCTCGTTCGTCTGGCAGCTCTATGTTACACTGGGAGACTCGTCGTACAACGGCCTTTAGAGACTGACAGTAGCTGTTAACTGAAGTAGTATGGAATTCTATGTAGTCGTCGTATGCATGTTACGTCACTTTTACAGTGGAGTATACATGCCTGGTGATTAGTGAGTGTCATGTCTAAGGTGTGTGAAGCTGTGGGATGTTTATTCGATGGCGATGTTTATTGACCTACAAAGATCTTTTTCATTGTCATACATCATTAGGTGAGTCATGACGCCAACCTTGAACTGTTTCCTCGTGCATCTTTGTGGGAGCCACGTGTGTTGTGTTGATGGTTTGCCCTTGACTGTAGCTGTCATGTTTGGGCCGCGTGTGAGACCGAGATCAGGCGTCACACCTGGTGATTTGCCTCTGGGCTGTTGAATGCTACAGTAGCGTGACAGACACATACATACATACTACAGTAGCGTGACAGACACATACATACTACAGTAGCGTGACAGGCACATATGTACATACTACAGTAGCGTGACAGACACATACATACATACTACAGTAGCGTGACAGACATATACATACATACTACAGTAGCGTGACAGACACATACATACTACAGTAGCGTGACAAACACATACATACTACAGTAGCGTGACAGACACATACATACACACTACAGTAGCGTGACAGACATATACATACATACTACAGTAGCGTGACAGACACATACATACTACATTAGCGTGACAGACACATACATACACACTACAGTAGCGTGACAGACACATACATACATACTACAGTAGCGTGACAGACACATACATGCTACAGTAGCGTGACAGACACATACATACACACTACAGTAGCGTGACAGACATATACATACACACTACAGTAGCATGACAGAGTGTGACTTAACCAGTAGTATGATGGTGGCCTGTGAGAGCGGTGTCTCGCAGATAGTGTCATATCGGACATGTGGATGACACAGCCATGTTGGAGCACAATATAATATGATGGATGAATCAGTACGATGATGATCTGTTTCATATTGATCCGACAGGATGATTTGTCGTGTGACAAAGTAAGATAAATGGCTCTGTCATGTGTTATCATGAATTGCAAAATGTTGTCATATCATCTGATGCCTTTGGATGACTGTGTTCTGTCACTTGATGAAGGACTATAACATCTTACTGTCATCGGATACAGTGTAGTGAGTGTGTGTCGTCATATGATGCAACGCGATGAGTGTGATGACCCTATACGATGCAGTAGGGATGACTGTAGTCTTCATGTGACATGAAGGTAACACCACACGGAATTAAAGTACCCTAATCAAAACCCAAGAACCGATAAGTTGAAAAAGGCCAAAAATATGATAATTAAGCCTTCAACTGCTCTTAATAGTAAGTCATTTGCTTTGGGGAAAGTTCCATAGGATTAAAAGTTTGCCAATTTACCTCTGATAATCAAGAAAAGGAAATGATTCTCTGCTCGGAAATTATCGCTTGATTGATTTGGCGTCTGTGGTTGGCAAAGTTATGGAAACCATAATTCGAGACAAGATTGTAAATCGTTTAGATGATCAACACTTAATAAATCGTTAATGTCTCACAAATCTTCTTGATTACTCACATGATATAATGAACATGTTTTATGAAAATGAAGCAGCTGATATGATTTAGATTTTCAAACAGCATTCGATAAATCCCCCACATCAAAGGCTATTAGGAAAATTTAAACCACTTTTGTTCTGTATAAGTAAATAGATTGACTGGCCGTGAAAAAAAAGGTAAATAACGGTTAAACTTCAGAATGACATGTAGTCAACATGAGGATGGTTAGAAGTGACAAACTATGTTCAAAATGAGAAAGGACAAGGTATGCAGTTACGGAGTGAGGGTACAACACTCTTCTTTCACATAATCTATAATAATCAGAATGTTGAATATTCCCAGGTCCTGGTGACCAACTTGCCACAGTTGTCGATGATCCAGCCTAAATTCTTGCTACTTACAGTATCATATTGCCGTATTGTTCATGTCGTCCATATATACACATCTCTCTCTCATATATACACATCTCTCTCATATACACACACACCTAAGCCAGCAAATCCATGGCAGTAGAAGCAAGCAGTTCACATGTATTCCCGAGTCATTATTCATATGTCATCGAACCTGTGATATATATACCGTAGGAGGTTGTCAGCCCTGGCTCATATGATGCTCGGAGTTGACAATGAGAAGGAATAAATGATTTTACGTAATTGAGGCGCGAACTAGTAATGTGGGTAGTTGCTGGATGTAGCTGAGTGTTGCAGTCTCTTCCCATGGTTGAAAGGCTTTGTACAAGTACATTTGATAGTAATCAAATTTCACCGTAAATTCTAAGCTTTGTCCGTATAATGTCATTAGCAGAATGGAGTTTTCTGTATTTTTGTTGTTTAAGAATACTATGATCATTAACTCCTTGTATTACCTCAAATACTGTGTATGTGCTTCTGGTAATGGCAGTGCAGAAGTGAGCACGGTCTGAGAACATGGCAAGAGATGAATGGGTGGTGAGAGTCGCAGGAATTAGCAAGAGGAGGAGGAGGAGGAAGAGGCCTAGGAACGTGTCAGTGACCTGACCTGACCTACTACAAAAATGTTGGTAGTCAGCCATTGAGGGCAGGGAGGAAAAGTGGAGGTTGAGGGGAAGAGTGATGGCAAGGGGGTAGGAGATGGTGTATAAGGGAATTAAGGGGATGGGGAGAAGATGAATGAAAGGAAGGAGGAGCGAAGAAAATAATGGATGAAAAGGAAAAGGAAGAAGTAGTGTGCCATCTACAGAATGTAAGGGAAGACGTAACTTGGGCAGCCAGGCACGTCTCGTCTTGTTCAACAGCCAATGAAGAAAAATACTGGAGTCTGGAAACACTGCAGCTCCAGCCATTTTCTTACCCGACCACAAACTGAAACATTTCTGAAGACACAGGCGAGCAATAGTTTATTTTCACGAGGGATTAAATGGAAGAAATTTCAATACAGCTATTGGTTCATGCACGCTATGAGATCCTCGGAAACTGAAGTACCGAGTGTGATGGTATACTTCCTGGACAAGTGGTCAACTGAGGGATAACTAGCGATGTAACTGTCGACTTCTCTCCGTGGCAGATGTGTCTTTATGTCTTAGATTTGATTTAGTGAGATTTTATGTATGTATTAACTTGTAAAATCTAGACTTGCGATACATTTAGTTATTTACCCACATCCGAGTGAAATGAGTTCAAACATTTAGTTTACGAAATGTGGAAGAGAACAAACATGTGGCTGATGAACAAACATGTGGCTGATGAAGTACAATATGAAGTAACTTGGTGCCTCTGCCAGTACCGCTGCCGGGCTCTCCCCGCACTGGTGGTCCTTGTTGTAAACTTAACCTCTTGGATAGACCGGTACGATCCTTTAGCACAACGGTACGATCGTTTAGCACTGTGGTACGACGGTACGACCGTTTAGCACTGTGGTACGACGGTACGATCGTTTAGCACTGTGGTACGACGGTACGATCCTTTACCTCGATGTTACAATCTTTCAGCACGACTATAGCCCCAGGGTGTGCTTATCTGATCTTAAGATTAGGTCAAAAGCTCTGCAACCCAAGAATATGATGATCTCATCCTTATCACTCAATTCAAAGGCTGTCATCATACACAAAGGTCATCATACTCAAAGGTCATCATACCCAAAGGTCATCATAAACATCATTATACCCAAAGGTCATTATACCCAAAGATCATCATACCCAAAGGTCATCATACCCAAAGGTCATCATACCCAAAGGTGTTACCGTTTTATTCAAGGTGCTCATGAACTTCATCTAAATGTGTTCGACTTCAATCTTTTTTTTTTAGATTTTTCTTTTTTCTTGTTCTGGTAAAGTTCAATGAATACCAGACGATAGTCACAGCTGAACCCGGGTCTTCCTAAGCCTAGGTCACACACCAGGTCACCAGGTCATGTTCAGACAGTTGCTCCTGGGTTGTTGTCCTCAGCGTGTCATAAACCAGGTCGTGTGCATACGATACCCGCAGCTGCACTTGGGTCGTCCTCAGCCCAGGTCATGAACTAATGCATGTCACGGCGAATCTTAATGTTGGAAGCGGAGGTGCCGGCAGGTGAGGTCGAACCATAGAGGCTCGAATTTTAATAGAGAGAGAGAGAGAGAGAGAGAGAGAGAGAGAGAGAGAGAGAGAGAGAGAGAGAGAGGAGATTGCGAGTACTTACGTATGGACATAGAACCACGAGATTTTGCCATGGTAGCAAGGCCAGCGCGAGAGAGCTGGACGGACGTTCATGTCACTTGCCTACATACATAAGTATAAACTGAGTATCAGTTTCCAAGACCGTAACCATTCTGCTCCATTACTTGGTGAGGTATGAACATCCAGAGGTGCTTTTGCTCGTACTTCTGTCTGTATCATCATTTGGCAATAGATCCTGGACAGAGCAGTATTCACAACCATGACAGTAGCATCTGCAGAGGTGAAAGCGATTGCAACAGTGTCACCAGAAGCTCCAGTGTTAACAAACAGTTTCACAGAGAACACCTTCAGTGGTAGCAAATGCAGCAGTGGTAGCAACCAGAGCACTGACAAAATTAACTGCAGTCATAGCAACAGCTTCATAGATAGGTACAAGAGCAGTGACAGCAACAGCATTAGTGATAGTCACAACTGTAGTTATACCATCAGTAGTAACGAAACTTCAGTGACAGCAACAGCAAAGTTGAAAGCAACATATACAGCAACAGTAGCAGTAGAAGCATAGACAACAATAACTGTTACAACAGGAGCACTAACAGCAATGGCTGGGGTGCCAGCAATACCAACAGCAAACTGTGAAACAGGAAAAAATCCCGCGTCATCATTATTTATAATCATTAAGCAGTTATCACCCAGTATTGATTATTGATTATTTGATTTTAGTATTACTGAATCTCCAACTCTTGTATATATATATATTTATATATATATATATATGTATATATATATATATATATATATATATATATATATAATTTTGCAAGGTTAAAATTTTTTTAATAATCTCAGGACGGTACTGAGTAGAGAATTTACGCTCCTATTTCCATTTAGTGAACGAGGCAAGAAATGAAGTCTTTGGCATTTGAAGACGCACTGTGTTCAATCCCAGAAGCAATTGTAGCAGTGCGATAAATTTTATGTGAAAGGCCAGGATGTTTGGCCCCACACATACATATCAAGTAGGTACGAGAAACTGCAGCTGGGTTTCCAAGATTTCGCCTTGGGTAATGTACACCGAAAAGTATTTAAAGGCAAGAGGTTAAACTTTATATCTGTTATCCAGTGGTAATTGTACAGTTTGTTGATTATTTCAGTTCGCTTTCATTCTTTGGTGAAACCTGTTCATATAATCATCGTTACGATCTCGGAGTTGTTGATGGTGTAAGCTGTGTCCCTGTCTATGGTCGTAATGGCGATCCTCTTTTAATACATTTGACTTTTTCATGTCTCATGGTGACCTCTTTTTATTTCATGCACTGATCCTTTATTTGATCTATACACTAATCCTTTTCATACCACATGATGATCTTTTTCATTGCACATTCTGAAAGTTATTTTACAAGGAGACGTGTTGTTCCATGTTTTTATTTTTTCAACGCTGCCAGACATGCTCCTCTGGTACCAGTTCGAACAAAGTCGCTCAGATCTTTAGATCCGAGTAGCTTTGAGCCGATCGTTCGAGCGGCTTGGCGACTAAGACAGCCACTTTATGGCTCGCAACAGTTGGGACTAGACTAAAGCAAGCCCAATCGAACCCTTAGATTCGACCAGTTTCGAATCGCTGAAACATCCTTGTGGCTGGTTGGTTGTTCAATCTTTAAACCTATCCGCTTCCAAGATCTTGAAGGCCAACACCATGAAGCATCACCAAGGGTTTTAGATAACTAAGGCAACATACACTCCCACTACGTTAGTGGCTCATACTTGGCGGCTGAAGCTGTTACCAGGCCTTCCGCAGTCACGACTGGGTCGAATCAGGTAAGGTCGAACCCTGCATTCGAGTAGCTTTGAAACGCTCGAGCAGCCAGGCGGTTAAGGCTGTCACGAGAGCGGTCGCCGGTAGACGACATTGGACTGTAGCAGTGAGAGGTTGTGGTTGCTGGAGGCCTTACGAACAGTGTAGTGAGCCATCAAGAGTATCAGGAGACAGAGCCTAGCGAGTCACTACGAAAACGTCTATGGTAAACCACCTGCTGTTTCAGTTAACATCACCGTATTTTTTTTTTTTTTCATTCCTTCTTGAGGTCTTTATTTCCAGTTTTACTGTGACTCTCTTTCATTCCATACAGCGGCCATCTCACTTTCCTGTTGCTGACAGATAACAGGAAAATAAACCCCAATCAAACGAAATTTTTTTGAGAGATTTAAGCAGTGATGTAGCGTTCAGGGTCATGGTACCTCGTTTTAAACTTAATTTATTTTCATGATAAGCACGAATATAGAACATCTGGTAAGTCATTGTTAGAATTATAAAAGAAAAGGAACTTGGGATGGTGATTAGTAATGACTTGAAATACACAGTATGATAAATCGGTCTTAGATTTCATTTATGGAAATAAAATTTAAGCAAAAGACAGACATTGCTATAATCAGTGCCCTAATCAGCCTTAAGTCAGAATATGCCTCAATGCATAAGCAAAACGAACAAAAAAAGTAACAGAACTACCATCTTTTTATAAGTAGACCTTAACGAAGACAATATTTTTTTTGTAAAGAAACACAAGACTCCGATGAAATTTAAATTTTGATAGCTATAGTAGTAATTTACATAATGATTAGGGATAATTTCAAATCAGATGTCTACAGTGACCAAAAATAATCATGAAATTAAAGGGGAGGTGTAATACAAACGCAGGCAAAAATTTCTTCTCCAGTAGAGTTGTAGAACACTGGAATAAACCATCACCAGTTATTATGAAGGCGAAAATTATCGTTAAATTGAAGACTTGGACAGACAACTACTTTTTGATCAGGGATTAGCCTGTTTAGAAATGACTGTGATAGACATACTTCATACTGTGAAAGACATACTTCATCTTTTTCACATATTAGTGGCTAAAATACTTGATTAGTTTAGCGCTTCTTATCGACACAAGCTTTAGATAATGGCAACGTATGTTTTAGTGGCTTTTTAAACTTTTTTCTGCGTTCGTTTTGTTTAGAAAATGCTTAGAGAATTTGGAAAATGTTATGTAATAGACGATATTAGGTAAGGTGATAAGCTTATGCATTTTAGGAAAAATATGAGATGATCATTGAAAAAGTATGTAATACACTTGGTAAAATCATGTGAATCGACAAAACTTGACTCAACCTCACCCAGGTACCCACGAAATCATGCAACTAACCATTACAGTCGTCCCCTGCTGGGCATCTCGCTAAGTCGTCTGTTTACATTCGGCACCGGATGATCATCGTCGTATTTTGACGAGATTTTTTTTTTCTAAATGGAGATAATTCGTTATTGCTATTGGGGTTAGGGTAGGTTTTCATTGGTTCTGTTGTTTTTCTTACCACTGTATTCGTTTCTTTACCTTAAATAACCCAATAATTTCCCAGGTCAGTTTGTGATGTTAAGTAAGTGTTCCCGGTAATGCTCAGCCGGTATGTTCGTAACCATTACTATTATAAAGCATTTAAGTCATAAGTAACTATTACCCAACCTTAGTTTTGATGTGGAGCTAAACTAATAGATTACCAGTTGTATTTCCCCAGTACTTCTGCCGGCTGAGACCAGATCAGATTATGTTTATCATTCATGCTGGTCCTCAAGAAATCTATTAAAATTCTATCTTTGTACTGTTTGGTGTTCCGTGTTAGCTATCATCCTGCCAGCTAGTGTGTAGGAAGGAGTGGTGAGCGAGCTGAGTCTTGCTATCTTTATCCATGTGTACATGTCAAGATTATACCTTACTATTACTGTCTTGTCTCTGATAACCTCGCCATTGACCATCAGGTCGTTTGTAATTTGTTTTATGACTCATACACGATGTCATCCCTGCTGTAACTCATTTATGTATGACGTTTTTCGAACATAGATTTTGGTCTTGACGATGCGGCTCTTTTGTATGGTGGAGTGACCTTTAATATGGCCTTTAAGGGGTCAGGCTGAAGGCCAAGCCATCATATTTAAGGAATACACCTTATTGCTCAAGGGTCGTTCTATGCTTCAGGTGTTACGTATCGATAGGAATAGTTAATAATTGCCAGACAGTAGTTTGGATTGGTGGTGGGGCCTCGGGGGAAAGGAATTGCTCCTGATAAATTTTGGAATTAATCGAATGTTTACCCAAGTAAATTAGACTGTCGCTCACTAGATGGTGCGATTACTGAGCAGAGGCTTAGCGCGCTTCGACTGCAAATCCTGATTAAAATGCGTTCGGGAAACTATACGTTTGGTAGTGACGTATTAAACCTAAACGTCACTGTGCAAAATCACTTTGTTTCTGTAACTCGTCTATGTTTTCTTGTAGTGCAAGAAAAGAAAATCATATGAAACTGAATCAGGTTTTGGATTCCTTGTTTGTTCCACAGAACTCAGTGGTCATTGGATCCATCTTATAAAGGAACCCTTGTTAGAATGGGTGCCTCTTCCCCCTGCCCGACCCTCCCTTAGGTCGTGGTCGGTGATCCTCCCCCCTACCCGACCCTCCCTCAGGTCGTGGTCGGCGGATGAGCAATGCTTGAAGTTGTCTGGAGAAACTTTGTCTCATATTTCTTACGTAGAGGAAGTTATCTGGCAAGTTTGGTGCAACTGCTTTAGCTGTTGCGAGGACCAGAAGCCATCCTCTGTTGTTGACGATTCAGGATACATGGTTGGGACCATCCTCTGTTGTTGACGTTGGTTGTTCTTCCGTCTGCTTGTAAAGTAAAAACGGGTGTGAGAAAAGTGCGGTTGTGGTCAACGTTGAAGATTTGTATGTTTATTGTTTAGCGTTGCTCTGTGATCATTACTAATGGGAGAGAATTGAGAATTTGTATATGAATATGTTCTGGCAGGATTTCGGTTACAACGAATATGGTAATCTTAGACATGTCGCTGGTAAATAGCAATTTGTAGATACTAGATGAAATTCTGTAATTTAAAGTTTGATGTTACGAGAATATTTTGATACTTCAGGTAATTATGCTAATGAGCGAGTTGATATAAGTGACGCGTTGTTGTTACTTTCCGATGCACTGAATAGTTCTGGTATAAGATATTGGTAAGGAGCCTCGTCAACTCACAGGTTAAAACTGTGTTGAGAAACAAACTCCAGCAGTTGTGAAGAGGTCGAAGTCAGTGCTTCAGCACTGCCCTCAACACCACCTGCAATGAACGTCAAGTTTCCAGGGATAAACAGACTCGAGACGGAATGTTGACAACAGTCGAGTCAAGTGTTTGTGTAATTACCGGCTCGTATGGGAGGTGGTGTGTACCTGTGTGTTTTGGGGGGAGGAGGGAGGTGGAGGACGTAGCCTCTCACCAGCAGCGAGCAGGACATGAGGCACCAGCCGCCTACCCCCCACCCCAGCCGGTCAACCCCCTCATCATCATCAGCTCAAGTGTTGACCCGCCAGCCACGCCTTCGTCCTCACCCCCACCTTCCGGCCCACCACACCGGCTGGGGGAAAGGGAGCTTCCGTCTCCCCCACTTGTTTATGACACACACAACCCCCTGCCCACCATCACTCCACCACCTGCCCACTTTCAACATACCATCAACCCACAATTAACATTTCATCATCCTACCACCTGCATACCATCAACTCACCATCAACATACCATCACCCCACCACCTGTCCATCATCAACATACCATCACCCCACCACCTGCCTATCGTCACCCCACCGCCTGCCCACCATCAACATATCACCACACCACCTGCCCATCAACAGCATACCATTAACCCACCACTTATCCACCATCGCCTTTACTCCTGCCCACCATCATACACCTTCTTACCAATTATTATTAGCCCATCAGTTGCCCATCATGAGCCTCCCACCTGACATTAACCCACATCGTGACCACTATCCACCCTCCACTTACCTATTGTCAACCTACCATCACCCCACCACTTGCCCACCGTCACCCCATCATGTGCCCAACATCACACACACACACACACACACACACACACACACACACGTGCTTCATTGTATAGTAGTTAGCGTTACTGGCCATGAGTCAGCGCTGGTCAGCCCAGAGTCGTAACCGCACGGGTCGAATCCTGGGCGTGGCAGTCGGCCCATACCCAACCTAGGCTTTTCTCCACTCTGGGGCTGGTCGATGATTAGGGATCTGGCTTAAACTGGTGCATGTGTATTTGTGTAATTATATGTATTGTTTAGGAAGTTTATCATTCTTATGGTCTCATCTCTTGAACGTTCTCTGTCATACAACTGTAAGTTGACGTATGCTGCCTGCATTGACAGTGTCCTCAGATATTCTGTTCGTTTCATCCATCACTTGTACCATAAAGTCCTCCTTTACATCTTTTAAAAAGTTTCTTGGTTAATTTCATGTTATGTCCTCTGCTTGCTCTATCCCTACATCTCTCTAGAAGTGTTCACTGTCCACATCATTGATCCGTTTTAAAGTTACGCGCCATTTTCATGGTTTATCAATTTTGAAGTATTTTCATGATAAAGTTTTTAATGTAATTCTGGTTTTGATATTTTTGAGTCTACAAACATTTTCCTCCTATTGCTGAGTATTGCCCCTGTCTGAGTAGACCTGCAGAGATGGTCAGGGAAGACGAGCGGGAAATATCTCTGAACATTTTGAACAGAGTTGTCTGACATTGTTTGTCAAGAGGTATATGGAAGCTCTCTGTCTCTCCCAAATTTGTTGTATATTTGATTCACTGCTTGAAATATGGTAACAAGGGCCTAATTCGAGAAACTTTTTCTTGATATAGTGGGATCAATGCCTCTCTCGCTACTTATCGCAGTGGGATCACTGCCTCTCTTGCCACTTGTCGCAGTGGGATCACTGCCTCTCTTGCCACTTGTCGCAGAGGGATCACTGCCTCTCTTGCCACTTGTCGCAGTGGGATCACTGCCTCTCTTGCCACTTGTCGCAGTGGGATCACTGTCTCTCTTGCCACTTGTCGCAGTGGGATCACTGCCTCTCTTGCCACTTGTCGCAGTGGGATCACTGCTTCTCTTGCCACTTGTCGCTGTGGGATCACTGCCTCTCTCGCCACTTGTCGCAGTGGGATCATTGCCTCTCTCGCCACTTGTCACAGTGGGATCACTGACACTCTCACCTCTTATCGCAATGGTCACTGCCTCTCTCGCCACTTGTCACAGTGGGATTACTGACTCTCTCGCCACTTGTCGCAATGGTCACTGCCTCCCTCGCCACTTATCACTGTGGGATCACTGCCTCTCTCGTTATTTGTCGTATTGGGATCACTGCTTCTCAAACATCTTGGTACATTGGGATCACTGCTTTTCTAACCATTCGGCACAGTGGGATCGCTTCCTCTCTGGCCACTTGTCACAGTGGGATCGCTGCCTCTCACTTCTAGATCCTAAGTTTGTATTGTAAACAATGAAGACTTTGATAACCCCGTTGACTGGTATTAGCCGTTTTAATTGTCAGATTTTTGACTGTTGACATAGTGATCAGTGTGACGACTCCGTCTTGCCAAGGTGTTCTGCCTGAATGTGACGTACACAGTTTTTTTTGTGAATTGTGAGCAAATTAAACATGTCGACGGTAGAAAGATTTGATAAACTTTCTTCTACTCGGGATGATCATATTTACTGCCCTTGTTTGTCTTGAGCAAGTCATTCAGCAAGTGAGCGAAATGTGAATAGGAAGATTACGGTATGTTACGATAATGTGTGGTCACTATGACGGTATGTTACGGTAATGTGTGGTAACTGTGACTGTATGTTACGGTACTGTGTGGTCACTGTGACGGTATGTTACGGTAATGTGTGGTCACTGTGACGTGTTATGGTAATGTGTGGTCACTGTGACGGTATGTTACGGTAATGTGTGGTCACTGTGACGGTATGTTTCGGTAATGTGTGGTCACTGTGACGATATGTTACTGTAATGTGTGGTAAATATGACGGTATGTTACGGTAATGTGTGGTCACTATGACGATATATTACGGTAATGTGTGGTCACTGTGACGGTATGTTACGGTAATGTGAGGTAAATATGACGGTATGTTACGGTAATGTGTGGTTACTGTGACGATATGTTACGTTAATGTGTGATAAATATGATATGTTACGGTAATGTGTGGTGAATATGACAATATGTTACGGTAATGTGTGGTAAATATTACGGTATGTTACGGTAATGTGTGGTAAATATGACGGTATGTTACGGTAATGTGTGGTCACTATCCTAAAATTGGTACGTGGTCGTTAGATATTCGTCAGTATGACATCTTTTCAGATCTTTCCTATATATTACCGCTTACCTTTCCTAGCAGTTCCATCATCTTTACAAGACGTCCATGTGTGCACTTTGCTAGTGTCTTTACCTTCATTTGTTGTGGTCGTGCACCACAGCAGAGGATCCATCATGGCCTCAGATGAGGGGTGTGCGAGACGTGTCAGTTGATGATGATGAGGGTCTCCGTGTAGGATGTTCCGTGTGGGTGAGGTAATACCATGTGATCAACTCTTGTCAGTACGCTTCTGACCTTTCGCCAATAAGATGGTAACAAGTCAGGGATATTCGTCATAAGTTTTATTACTAAAGCTAAAAGGAAAAGGATTTTCGAGGGAATATTTATGTTCAGTGATGAAATCCAAACTCTTGTGTCAAGAGGTAACGGTGACCAGCAGTGTTCACCGCTCAACGACTGTGGCTGGCCATGGTAAGGTTCCGTGATGGTGGTGTGCTGGTGCCTGGGTCTGCATCTTGGACAAGAATAGTTCAGACGGGCAGTGTTGATGCTGGTTCTCTTTATTCCTCGGTGAAGGTTACTTCATTTGTGTGTTGTTGTGAGCTGGGAAAAAGTTAAGTTCTGTAGTTTTCTAAAACTATTTACCAAAGTTTCTTCTAATGATACGTTGTCTTTTGAGACCATGATTAGTTAACTGATGTAAGGCATGTGTTTTGGACAGCATTCACTGTACATCTAAATGTTAACAATATGTTGAGAATACGACGTACTCGCAGCAGTTCCTTTCGATATTTTGGGAAGCTTCTTTCCTTCTCTAAGATTTTAGAATTCCTTGTTGATCTCTCGTCGTTCCTCACAGGACAGTGTATGATGTACATCGTAAAGTTTCATAGTTCTGTTCCTCATAGAAGTTGTATTGGGTATAGAAGAGGAGGGTGTGGGCTCTTGCAACGTGACCGATATTGTATTGCATGTGTTCTGTTTGTTCTCCATTGTGTATGCAATTCATCTTTGTAATGGAACTAAGGAGAAAAGATATTCCCATTCGAAGAAGATACCCTGATTGTATATTTGTTTCTAATTCGTGGAAGTTAATTTCCATCTTTAAACCGTGTTTAAGATTTCACCTAAATAGTAGCTTCTTTTATGCTTCGTTTCTTCCTATAGACAGAGTGGGACACAATGAGACGAGTCCAAACATTCGGTCGTGAGTAGTTAGTGCTCGTGTTGCTGTTGTTGCATTTCTGTGAAAGGACATTGGACCAGAAGTCTGGTTCTTAGGCAGAACTCACGATCATGGTGTAATGACCTCGCGAACTTCAGTATTATGGTGGGAACTCAGGTATGTACAGACACGGGCATCATTGTTTAGGAGGACGTGCTTTGGTTTGTGGTGATTTTTAGTTAAGCGAACTTAGGTACATTATTTTCTTGAAGTTTTTGGTTCATCTAAAATTGTTTCTTCTGTTCGTAGTGGTCCATTTGTACGTTGTTCCTGACTTATGCTTTTTCTGACTTGTATGTGTCACTGAAGGTTCTTGGTTTTCAATATATTGAATATAGTCAGAATTACCACTTCTTCAGACGTATGTTTACTTCGCTGAGTGACCTGCAGCCGCCTGAGTGGACGGCTGTTCGCTACCGTCTCTTATATAAAGAAAGCCCTGCTCTCGCTCCAGTTGGCGCCTTTTGCATTTTTCTCACTGGTACGTGTCTTGTGCATGTTTCAGGTGCTCCTGAGGTCAGTCTTTCTGGAAATTCGTGTTTTTGACACTGGGAGGAGCGATTTCCGCGTGGACGCAAATGTTTCATTATTTTCTGCCATGTTTACGTTTATTGCTGAAATTATTCCAATCAGTTTTACTAAATGTGTTGTGTACCGCTGTATTTAGTAATTTGTGCTGCGGTATTCATTAATGTAAGCCGCTGTATTTATTGGTGTACTGCTACATTTGTTGTGTACCGCTTTATACATTGATGTGTACTGCTATATTTATTGATGTTTAATGATGTTCCTCTACATGTTAAGACAATGAACGTGTCTATCATCTACAGTATTAATGTTCTTGGTATGTGTCGTAACATCCATGTTGTCAACGCTGTAGAAGCAAGGACTGTTTCCCATTATTTTACAAATGTCTGCCGTACATAGTTTTATTACTGTGGACGTTTATGTAAAGGTTAGAGTTGTGCTGTCGTTCAGGCTGTGTCTAATCTGTTTTCGTCCGTGTGTGAGCACTGCCACCGAGTCTTGAGAACACGTAGGAGTAAACAGCTGTTAGATTCATGATGAAATGGTGCTCCATGACACACTATGCCACCTGCATTCCAGTTTGGTCATCGAGACTGAGATGAGAACTGATGGAAATATTGCTGGAGTATAGCAGAAATATCTGTTAAGTTGCATGGCCAAGGTGGAAATTAAAATAATCAGTTACAGGTTAAACCTTTTTTTTTTTTTTTTTTTTTTTACCTTGAAGGCTCCAGTCACAGGCAAAAGTCCACATCAAGGCCGGGCCTTAATTGAAAAATGAAAAGGTTAATGAAAGGGGAAAAGACAAGGGAAAGTATTTACGAAGTTTGGAGGAAGTGAAAAATCTGTTTTAAGATATCGTCATAGTTGTCACGTGAGGGTAGAGATTTCTGAAGCTTCGAGTTGTAGGGAGAGAGAGAGTTTTTAGCAGCTGTATAAGGTTAATTCTAAAGTTACGGCCAAGGTTCAAGTGTGGTATCTGACGGACGAATGGAAAGATCACAAATGGCAGAGAGGTCCAAGGGAGCTTCCATGTTAGAAGGGCGATAGAGAATTTTTTTCTTGTATATTTTTTGAAAACTTTCATAATCCACGATGACTCATCGCAACGATGGCCCTCCGTATTGTGTAATAGATCACAGAGCATCGAGGACGACATAGAACCCGTAATGTGTGATGTGAATTGCTGTATTTTGATCCCAGAGAGCTCACAATAGTGGAGTTCTGAACGCTGATAGCAGTGGAGACTGGGCGTTTATAGCCGTGGAACCTGGTTGTTTATAGTAGTAGAGCCCCGAGCCATCATAGCGATGGATCCCCAGGTTTTCATAGCGATGCATACCAGACGCTGAAAGAGGTGGAAATGAGGGGCTCTGTGGAGCCCCATATGCTGTAGCAGTGAGCTACGGGTGCTCCAGCAGTGTAGCAATCAGGGAAGGTAAGCTTTATATTTTCCGTGCGAGGTTTATCTGTATTGCATAAAAAAGAATTTTAGCTTCCGCTATTTTCTTTTATTTACTCTTATTATACAGCGAGCTATTTATAGTGACTTGATTTCACTGCACCAGTTTGCAGGTCAGAGGCTCTGTCACCATTTAGGAAGTCGTCTGTGTTATTGAAAGCTTGCATAAACTTCGTGCCATTTAAAAATGCTTGAAATTCTGGGCAGTATCTGCTAGTTGAGTCAGTGTTTATGTCCTGGTGGTGTTGTAGACTTGCCCTCCTCTTCTCTCCTGAACTGAAAATCTATTTTATTTTTGTATTTGTGGTGCAGGTTTAGGTGACTCCGCAGGGCACGCCCCTGGAGGATAGCATGTCGACCCCTGCGCTACCGAGGGGGCTTCCCTCCCTCACCGGGACCCTACTGAATGTTGGGAAAATATTTTAGAGTCGTCGTCCCCCGCAGGAAATTGTCTTTATTTGATTTTATGTCCCGCTGTTTTGTAGTCTGAGGGTCGGCCGCGGTGGCCGGGTGCCCCGGGTGATACGTCCTGGGCCATCCGTCAGGATCTCCTCCCGCGGAATTAGGGTCATGTCCTCAATCCAGGTCTGTGCACGCTGCTGCATCCAGACTCACATTTTAGGCTGATAAATCAGCAGCACTTGAGAGGGTTAACACTTAAACTTGGTCCATATTTAAGCAAAAATCCAGAAGGGATGTGGCTAATATTTACAACTCTTCCAGCCAGTAGGAAGATCAGTAGTTAATGGGCGTGGCCACAGCCACTCCATCTGCCCCACGGGAGGGAGGCATGCAGGCAGTCCTATCCCATGTGAGGAGCATGTGGAGCGCTGCTGCGGCGGCTCCTGGAACACGTAAGGATTGTTGTTTACGAATTGGCAGATGGTACCTCTTCCCCACCTGTTTCGCTGGCTATTATTATTTGTGAGCAATTTCATACTATGTTTCTAGGTGGAGGTAATTAATCGTACCTCGCCAGGAATATGAAGGCGCGTGTAGTGTTACCTTGTCTGTCTGTTAGCATGTGCGTACGTACAGTACATACTGTACTTATGAAAGACGGAGGTTTAGTGTTGACACTTCGGTTGGTTATTGATTCATCTTTATCTTCACTGGGATTAGTGCGAGGTGAACGGGTTTATGTCTGGTATTGTACCAGTCATACCAGTCCTGTGGCCATACCTTCACTAACAGCAGTGGCCTCTTTGATAATGATGGATATTACGGACCAGGATATGACACTCTTTATCGAATTTTTGTGCTTACGATGCTACTGCTGTAACCGTATTATACATACATTAAAGCTTATGGTTTTGGTTGAAGTCCTTTCACGAGTGTAAAGAAACTAATAGTGCAAAGCCTTTGCCCTTATGGTATTACAATACTTTTCTCTGTTTTCTAAGTTGGAATGAATATTCCATTATTTTCGCTCATAATGATCTGTCTTGCTTTGCATTTCTTCATTTTGCTTTTAGGACTTAGCTGAAGTTAGACTTCACTAAAAAAGACCATATCATTATTACTGGTTTTCTAGAAGACTTTCTTTATCTATAAACAGTTTTGACTTTATTGTCTCAATGAATTCTACGGATGAAATTCCATAATTTTTGGTAACTGCAAGGGATATAAATCTGGTTTGTTTGTGCCTGAATCAAATACAAGATGAATAACAGTATGAGATGCAAGTACAGTTCCTTGTGCAGTAACCACAACCAGTTGTGATCTGCTAATCAAGTTTATTTTTTTCGTTTTGTTTTCTATTTATTCCCATCTTACTCATTTTGTGTACAGTGACGCTGTGGTCGTATTCATTAAAGGGTTTTGCAAAGTTTGTGATTATAACGTGGGCATTTTACCTGTTCTCCCGAGTCATTATAACTTACATGGGACGATGATCAACCGAGGGACATGATCTGCACCAGAGGCTCTCCGTCTTACATGGGACGATGATCAACCGAGGGACATGATCTGCACCAGAGGCTCTCCGTCTTTGGTTAAATTTGTTTTCCGTGAATCATTGAACTTTGATATGAAAATCTTCGGATGTTTTAACAATGTGACATCGTCAATGTTATGGGTCAGGTCAGAGGTGAGTGCATCATGCCCAAATGTTGTACTGGTGTACGTGATGGTCGTATCGTCATGTTAGATAGGTTGAAAGATAAAAAAGACTTGACCTTACCAGTCCGGTAGGAATGTGATAACGTATCAAACACATTGTTCGTCCATACAGATTTGCTGTTCACACTAATGCAATTAGTCTGGCCAAGGCAGCAGTTGGTGCATAAACCTGTGGGTGTTTCGCTTACATAGTCTCTCTGGCACTGGTTCTTTTTTTTTATGAGAGAATCTTGCAAGTTTAATTGTTCACATACTGGTCTGATGCAGGGAATGTGAGGGTGTGTACTGGCATCATTGTGAGTAGGCGAGGCTCCTTGATGCTTGCACACTGTCTGTGTTAATCATTTTCGCTTCAGTGTCCGTATAAATTGGCGCATCGGATACAGGTATCAACCATTTATTCACTCTCGTCTGCTGCTTTGCCGCTGTTTATTCTGTGTTTTGTGAGCATTGTAGCACCTGATTCCTCCCACCTGCGGCTGTGGAAGTGGCCTTCATGTGTCTGTGGCATAGATGATGCGCCGCCTCACGCGTCAGGGTACTGTAGCACTCACAAGGTCATCAGTCTAGAATCTTTTTCTTCATCTGCTACTGCTTTTCCCAGCTCAAGTTGCAGCTTTGTGACTCGGCTCACTGTTGCCTTCCTTGGTTTGTAATACCAGACCGCTTCCTGAAGTAGAAGAAGCAGATAATCTCGCTGAAGTTCTTAGTTCTGGTTTTTGAATGTTATGATTGACTGAATTATTGTGGTCGTTTTAAGTTTAGAGCTGATCATCTGTATACAGGAAATCCAGTGAATATGCAAAACATAGAGTGGAATACGTCGAGAAATCTCGGGAAAATCCTCTTTCGAATAATATTTTGGTTAGCAAAAAAGTCACTCGCGAATTGTGTAAAAATAATAGAAATTAGTATTTGATCCTTCCCCTTAAGTTTGATAATGGTAAGTATAGTAATGATTATTGTAC
>JAUUDZ010086833.1:0-19996 GCA_032361705.1 Panulirus versicolor
ATGAAACACGACAAGTTCCCAAGTGCACTTTCGTGTAATAATCACATCATCAGGGGAGACACAAGAGAGAAATATAAGTTAGTTGATGCACATCGAAGAGACGAAGCTAGGACGCCATTTGGTAAACATGTGTGTGTGTGTGTGTGTGTGTGTGTGTGTGTGTGTTACCTGAATGCCTGCTTCAGGTTACACCGGGAGCGAAACAACCTTTGAAAAAGCAATATCTTCGTCAGTCGACTAACAAGGTAAAGTCAAAGAACTTCTTGCTTCAAAGGCGTCCATCCTCTACCAGCTGCCTTAAAGATGCAAATAAAGTTGCACAATAATAAGTTAAAAGTTTAACTCTGATGAGGAACAGACGGATGCAATAAACAAATATGAACTCTGACGCCTATAGATTTATTCTAGAAGCAATTACTAGCGACGAGCAGTACATTAGAATAAAAAAAAATAGAGTGGAGCCATATCTTCACCCATGACAGCCGAAACCACAAACGTGTTATAGAGGAGGCGACGTGAAATAAAGTAGGGTTATATAAGCCATAACATCAGGGTTGGCTGGAAGGAGAGGCTTTTCTTACCCAAAGATCGACATGTCGTGACCAAGAGGATAAGAGAGCAATCACTAACCGCATGGGAGTAAATAAACGTTCCAAGTCTATAATCTGCAGAAGAGTCGCCTTTTCCATCCCTTGTTTACCTCTCACCAACCAAGCACGATGACTAACCAACCTTCCATTACCCTCGAGGCCACTGGTGCGTTCGTTCATCGCACCTGCCGTCAACTTTGTTTCTCAGGGAGAAAAGCCACAAGATCGTGTTTAGAATGCCGAAAGTTACGCTACATCACACACACGCGCGCGAGGAGGGAGAAACCCAAACGAGATAGGGCGAGGAGAGTGTTTGTACACAACGTGAGGAACTCGACGAGTTTAACGAAAAACTTCCTCCACCTTTCAGGGGAGACAGCCTGCAGATAATCTTTACTCCGTCAGTCATGACCCAAGTGTGTATGTACTGATCCACGATGCAAATGAGTCACGAACATATTGGTAAATATCACAATCCGTAAAAAACAATTAATAGTTTTCGAATCCAACAACAACAACACAGTTTCCAAACCTTTTTTTTTCTCTCTCTTTTTTTTTTACCGCACATGAAAATACTTGAAAATAGAGATTATAAAACCGTCGTCAACCCCTCCTGTCTTCATACCACAAAATATGTATTTCCAGAAACCTCCAAGGTGTGAAATTCCCCACTTCAAAACTTGGTAGAGATGGAACCATAGAATATATATGCTCGATGAACTCGCGTGGCACTATCCCCCGATTTTATCTAAAGGTAATACTGACTTACCTTACCCGGTCAGTGGCAACAGCTGGCGGATATCCTTTGGAAATTGACAAAGCCAAGATAAAGGCCTCGACCAAAGAGCAAACTTACGGTCACCGTAGCCTAGGATCCCTACTTCGTGTTCATAGGTAGTACCGTCCTGATTAATAGTCATAACATTGTGTTCAAGGGTCGTCCAGTCGTGATCCAAGGATCAATAATTCGTGCGCAAGGGTCGTGTGTCGTCAACAAGTCATAAGGTCATAATCAGGAGGTGGGATCCTCGTAATTAAGAGTCATAATGTCATGATCAAGGGTAGTATCCTTGTAATCAAGTCATAATGTCATAATCAGGAGGTCGGATCCTCGTAATTAAGTCATAATGTCATAATCAAGGGTAGTATCCTCGTAATCAAGTCATAATGTCATAATCAAGGGGTCGTATCCTCGTAATTAAAGGCCATAACGTCATGAACCAAGGGTCAACAAACTCTTGCCATCAAGGGTCGTACTCCTGTAATCAAGGCGTTTCGCTTCGCAACAAGCAGCCTTCAGCTATTCAACTGGGATAGCGTATTCCTTTCCTCGTCTACCCACACATGTAAATCAACCTATGCAAAAGCGGACGTGTTCCACAGCTTCTGCTAACCTGCGACCCGTGCTGCTTCCGCTGTCTAACTGCAACGTCTCGTTTACCAAAAGTTCGATTCACTTCAGATGTGTGTCGGAAACCTTTTTATCGACAAGACTACGCTACGTCCAGCTTTGATCTGTGGTTTATATATATATATATATATATATATATATATACAGGAAGACTAAGGGTGTGTATGTAATGCTTTGGGTTAGTCAAGGTTAGGAAAAGTAGCTAAGTTAGGCATTAAAGTTTCTTGTGTAACATCGATGAGTGGCTGAGGTTCCCTTATTGGTCTTCAAGTCTCCAAGGATACCAAGGGGGTTTCATGTTTGTACCGCTGTCGAAGTCACTCGTATGTGTATGGTCTGTATCAACGTTATCATCTAGTCTTCGTCAATTCTCTTATGTGTCACAATTGGTTCAATTTCTAGTCGTCCTTGTTGTTCGTAAGCGTTTTCGATGTAGGCGTATATTTCGTTTGTGAAGAATCGTAGAACTCATTTGATATTCACTGAAGTACTCTGCAGGTAACACTACTTTCCACTTCTTTCATATCTAAGTAAGCCTCTATCTTGAGGGCAAATTCTTTACGTAGACGAAACCCATGCTTTGTAAGACCTTACGAGACTCTAGATGAACCCTATTTACAGCTGTTTCCTTCATCTACATTTCTACTCATCGTGAGTCTATAACTAGTTCATTAAATCAACGTTAATGTATCTATGGTAACAGGATTTTATTTAAGGCAATATTACAGATTTCGAAAGTATTCCCTCTAATATATTCGTTTTCTATAAGCATAAAAGAAAACGACTGTGCTTAATAACGGATACCATAAAATCATAAACTTGTTTCATTTACGTATATTTGGTAACTTAAGCATTGACTTTCAAGTAATTCCTGTCATATTTTCCAAACCGGTTGAGTATATGCAACACGACTACCATGGAGATTTTCATGAAGACATCATACATAAACACAACGCAAGTTCTCATGGTTGTTTGCTGCATTGTATCCTAATCTTTACCGTTTCTTTTTTAATTCTAATTCCAATCGTTGCAGTTGGCTGCTATTCGTTAATTTCAAAAAAGATATTCATGAAGGGTGGCGGAAACGCATCTTTATTCTATACGCCCTAATTTCCCTATTATTTTCTATCAAAAGTCTTTTTTCAATTTCAATACAGGATTCTAATTCTATATGCCTGGCAAGGGTCAAACGACCCTAATGAATAATCACATCATCACCTTCCTGGCCATAATCATTGGCGAGGCGAGGCTTAGGGTCATGAATATGTGAACCTCCGACGAATTCGCCATGTTAGTGTCAGATGATGTACTTGGTCAGCTGAATGACGATAAAAACACCAATTTAATATCAATCTGAGCGCCCTAGATACACACCTGACAATCATTTAAACGCCGTATACACTAGTTTGAGTCGTTTGACACCCAGTGAACGCTGTAAAAAAAAAATATACCAGCCTGACAGACTTCTGAGTACAGTGAATACTACTAACTTACGTCACTAGCACAGTCAATAGAGTGACCCCGAGCGACTTTTTGAGACGCTAGTGAATGAACCGCTCTCAAAGATACGCCTGTCGCATTTGGTATGACTGATTACGTCTGCCATCAACCTTAACAGCGACAAAGTCTGCGATTAAATTAAAGGCATCCTTTGTCTCGTACATCAAACCAGCGTTACTCGAATTTCATCTAGATAGTCGCATACTTTTTTACGGCTATGCAAATCAAAGCAAATAATAATAATGATAAATAATAATAATAATAATAATAATAATAAATACAAAAGAATCGTAACATATTCGCTGGTGTCAACTACATTTGGTAATTAAAATCCCGTATCACGACATGGGAATCTAATTTCTCCCTACCTATGCTAAGATACCGTGTTTCTATTTGGTCATTACAAGTATAATCATGTCTCTGGGAAAGTTTACAGCGCTAATTACTGTAGGAGAAATAGAAAAAAAATATTTGCCAGCGCTAATTACTGCGGTAAACAAAAAAAAAATATTTGCTTTGAAGGGCCATTGACACAACACAATACACGAATTCCCATCACTGGTTTGCCTTTAGGTGAAAGCTTAATTTGTTTTCTTTATACGAAATCCTCCCGTGGTAAAGTGTCTTGTATCAGTGCAGCCAAAGCAACAAGAGTAATATTACATTTATCTTGAAAATAACAAAACAAAGCCTCATAGATACGAAACCTTAACATTTAACTATCAGATGATGCTCAACATAATCACCAAGTCATTTAACATCATAGCTTTTCGGAATTCTTCGTTATAATTTGCATTTTGGCGAGTATCTTTAAAAGATAATCCATATCTCCATAACATTCCTTTTTTTTTTGTTTCAACTAAATTTGCTTAAATTCTTTTTTCTCTCTCTCTCTTGGGAATTTCTCTTTAGTCACCTTTGGAAAGAGCGCTTAAGCCACAACGGGCAGGTCCATGCAATAATGTCAAGTCCAGGAACGGAATTTGTCTGTCTTGACAGTAATGAAACAGAACTTTTCTTTCTTTCTCCCTGCTTGCTTGCCTGATTTATTCTGATACTAAATAAATCTATTTTACTATGATATATTACGTCCCTCGAAAATATGATTATCAACGGATTCGTATGGGCTTCAAAACAATAATCATATACGTCGAAATTTTAACACGTATTTTACGAGGTTTTGTTCATTGCTTCTCCATATACGCATTGTTCCGGAAATAAAACCGTTCACTACGTAGCTACGATCAGAGGTAAAAGCAATTCGTTTATTGTCCCTCACGATGGCATATGGAAAAAGTAAATTAATTCACTTATTGTGTGCCCATGCTGATCATCTGAATGATAAACAGTGCAACTGCTCCCCCTTTTGTTCCTTCTCATACTACTATAAACAGTGGTGTTAGGATGGCAACCATTTGACTTCTACTGCTACAATGACTAATACTTCAGCCACAAAGACAACTATTATTACACCCTCTATTATTACGAAACTGTCGTAAACCACGAAAACCATATCCACTATTGTGCGAAATCACACGAAACAAGCCTCAATAGCTTGTTACATCAAGATTATCAAAGCCTTTGATAATTTCAAATTCCTTTTTTTTTTTTTTTGTAGAGTCACGTGGTTAGTTTTCATAAGAATTCTCTCTCAGTTCGTATAAAATCTTGGCAGCTCGACAATAGGCTCCTCCCAATGTCTATCTGTCTTTTCAGTAGAGTTACCAAAAGTGAACACAGTATTTACGATACGGACGCACCAATGAATTGTACAGTGGGACTATTTCCTTTAACTCTTACTCAAAATCCTATCTATTAATCCAAGAAACCTGTTCGTTCCTTTTACTTGTTTCACTACACTGCTCTTTGGCTCTATGTCATCAAAAAATATCTTGACCATGTCTTCTTCCTCATTTACCTTTGGCAGTTCAACAGAAATCATACTGCAACTTAAAATTTTCGTTTTTACTTCCGATATGCAAAAACTTTTCACATCGATATCAAAATTCATTTGCCACTTAAGAGCTCAGTTCAAGTTTTATGATATTTTGAGCTGTAGACGGTCAACCTCAGTTGTAAATTTATTTCCAAGCTTCGTATCATTTGCAAATTTGGATACCTTACAATGCAGCCCATTATCGATATCACTAATATAAGATAATCGGTTACATTTAACTATCCTGGGGCTTGACCATTAAGTACTATTATTTGCATATGGCCAGTCAATCGATATCCAAACTACCCAAGTATATCCTCATCATGTGACAACTTTTGCAAGTAACTTATGATGTGGAACTTTATCGAACGCTTTTTGAAATTCTAAAGTTCTAAACGGATGGCATTAACTGTTTCATCATAAATACAGATTATTCTGTAAAAGAAATTAAGCAGATTTGTCAGATGAGCGATTTCGTAAAAAAGAGGAAAAAAAAAATGGCCGTGAATCTTGTTAAGTGGCGGTAAACCATTAAGGTTTACAACGCTGTCTCGATTGATAATTTCCATAAGTTTCCCAACTACTACAGACGTTAAGCTAATTGGACGATAATATCCGGTCAATAACTTGTTATCTCTTATGGATATCGGTTTTACATTAGCACACTTCCATTCCTCTGGAACTTTACCCGTAAGCTTACCTCTCTCATATTTCACTATCCTCATACAAATCTCACCAGGGCAAGCAGTAAATTATGCTTATTTCCTACAAAGAATCTACAGAGGGATCTTTCTCAAACTGAAAGTGGGCGAGCAGGTAGTAGCTAGTGACTTAGTGATGCACGCCTGGCACATCGTGGGGTTAATAAACACACACACCCACCCTAGAGCGCGAGGCTTGTGACGCACAGATATATCTACGTAGGCCCAGCAACCCCCTGGCCGCAAGGCGCACAGGACTAAGTCGAAAGGCAAGTGCATGGGGATGTGGCAGCATGCTCTAAGACCACTTGGGGGAGTCCCAGAATACAACAGGAAATGGGGGACCCCCCGCGGGGATCGCTGGCTAGCAGCCAGCACAACTAAATGAATCGTTACTACCCGAGGGGAGGGGATTCGATCCCCCGTAGCGCAGCCACACCAACTAGACCGGAGGCGGAAACCTTCAACGAACTAACGATGCTGAAAACGAGCAAATGCCGCACAAGCCTAACCACTTGGGTCCCCCCATCCTATAACCCTTACGGCCGAGTCTGAGTGAGGATCGAACACACGGTAAATCAAACTAAAAGGACAGGAAACATAATCGGCTGGCTAAACAACTAAGGCCCTTGCACTACCGGCAAGTAATTACATTCAAAAACAAAACGTCCTATATGAAAAAAAGAATCACCAGAAATCCTGATTTCCAGGTTAAAAACACTCACCGGTAAAATCAGCATAAAAAAAGCGAAGTGAATCGAGGACTTCACGTGGCATAAACCTGGTAAAGTAAGAACACACCTGTCATAAACTCTGAATCGTGAGAAGAGATCGCTTGTACACTATACTCTTGCAGCGCAGGAAACGCCATTACAGAGCGGGAAACGACAGAAAACGTACAGGGGAGACTGATGCAGTTCCTGTAGTACTTTAGTCATCTTCCTTCTTATAAGTCAGGAAGACTTAGCGTACCATAATCAAGCTTCAGGAAGTGGAAATGACATAGGGGTTCCCATTTCTTCTCCTAGATGGGAAGGATTTCAGGGCCTCAAAGCAAAGGTACACTTCTAGAGGAACCTAACACTAAAACGGAAATTTTTCTAAATACTGTTAAGAGGAAACCGGGCAATCCTTTGTGATGACTTCCACAGCTTGCAAATATTCATTCGCCTGCATAACCGAATTCATTGGTATTAGGTACGCAAGCCTTACTACCAACGAGTTCTCGTTAAGATGAATAAACTCGTACTTATAGCTACTCCTAGAGGTGTCATTATGTAATGTTCTTTAGTGGGGAAAAGTGTCCTTAAAATCATACTCCGATTTATCTATAAGTTCGGTTAATAAGAGTAGAGGGTTTCACCATTACCCACGACAACTGCATATGGAGCCGCTAATTCTGATGCTTTAACAAGATATAAAGAACTACAATCCAAGCATTAGGGTGTCCAATCATATTAATACAGCATTTTCCCGTATCTTTGCCTTTAACAGACCTTAACACATTTCGACAGAAGGGGCCAACTTCCCAAAAAGTCGGGTTAATGTGCGTCCAGGGATCGTTAGCGGTACAATGATGAAACTAAGTCTACACTACACATCGAGTAGTCTGACTGTAATGCACGAATTATCAATATAGCTTAGAGAAAGATGTTCCCTTACAGCACCAAGTTTCCCCACGTATGAATACAATATCCTTTACAAAGGGCAATACCTGCAATAGCAGATTTAACCCCAGCTAAAGTATACGATGCGATCGGTATTGTCGGAGAGGTAAGTAGTCTGGCGCACTTATCGATCGACGTCGCTGTGGGAAAGGTCGCTCCTGTCTTACATGCAATGGTGGTAGGAGTTGCTGCTGCTCGCACTTAATGACGCAAATTCCTCCTCGGATGTCGCATGATCTGTTGGATCTTTTGCCAGTTATAATATTACTCCCCCCTACCCATCCCTAGCACCATCTTATTCATTAATACCAACAAGCGACTCATAGGAAAAGCCTTTATTCGTATCTGATAATAATAACTAAGTTACTTATTCTGCTTTCAGGTGATTAATGCTGTTATAACTTTGATGTACGAGTAATTACTATAAAACGCGGGTAAAATTCCCGGTATAGTCTCATTACCATCCAACAAAATTACGCCGAAATCATATACTGTTCCACACAGATTATAATACAGGTCGCAATTGCGCCAAAAAAACTTTGGATTTACTAAACAATGAAAAACCTCATAGTCCAACGTCACGTTACATCATCATATGACTTAGCACGTTTGAACTTGGGTGCACGTTAATTAGTATGCAACAGCATGCACGCGCTCACGATAACGCGCTACACCACTACCATGGTCAAATGAATGAATTTGGTCCCGTTTCTCCCAATGAGTTTATCTCCACGAACGTTATAGTATACTCTTGATAGACTTATTAATCAGTACAACCCATTCATTTAATAAAATGAAGATTAATCAGTACAATCCATTCACTTAATAAAATGGAGATTAATCAGTAAACTTATCCATTTAACAAAATGAAGATTAATCAATACAACCCATTTCCTTAATAAAGATTAATCAGGACAACCCATTCCTTAGATAATTCTTTAATCACAACTAAAATAAATCTTTCACTACAGTTATCCTTCCTTATTAATCTTTCTAGGCTATTCCATTCCTTGTAGTCAAAACAGAAGGCACCAATGATGAAGCTATAACATAGGTGGGTAATATCTACCCCACACACACATTATCACTACTACTGATATGTAAAGTATCCACCACAGGCCAGTTTGTGGAAAATTCTACACTTGCTCCCTTGTCCTCGTTGTATGGAGGTGATTACAAAATAAGATACAGTATTATAGTTCCTAAAACGATTCTAGATAACTAAAACGATTTCTAGATAACCAATCTTATCTATGCATATTACACCATTATCTGAGTACTGAAATAAAATGGATAAAAAATACAACTAATCAAACAAAAACGGAGACAAGATTTAGGAACGTTTCATACATTACTTAGAAAAAAAAACCTGCCGTTCATACCATGTATATATAAAATCAGAGACAATTGCCCCAATATTATCAAATATAATTTTCTGACACTGTGACCTCACCTAGAAACTTATTATGTCTTTATAACAAAATGAACCAGTTTAAACTATGGATGATACTAAAACATTGCCGGACAACTGAGATGTCAAGTAATACCCACTACGATGTCTTTAAAAACCATAATCCTTTCCTTTCATATGCTTTATGTGTAATGTAAGATGATGACTCCCTGATGACCAGTGATGGGGAGCAAGAGCTACTACGTAGGTCAGGCGAAGGAGTCTGGGCGTTTAGTTTTCCGACACGGAAGGCTTCCCAGGGTCTATCTTCCCTTCCTTGGCTCTCCAGTCTTCGAATGAACCAGCGTACACCCTGGGCAAAGAAAATTGGAGATTATAAAAATGATGAACTTCCATATCACGGAGACTAATCGTTAGCAAAATCATACACAAAAACAGCCTAACAAATTGCAGATGACAGACGTTTCTCCCGCAGACTGACGCTACGCTTGACTTTATGACCTTTAAGTATGATGGCTTGGCCTTTGATACAACCTTTAGACCTTTTAGAGAAACGGGACAAAGGCCAGGCCACCATGTCCAAGTTCGGTACCGTTTTGATCACGGAGCAAAAGCCAGATTGCTTACTTGACACAGTATCCCTTGGCAGCGAGCGCATCTCCGGCCCTCCGAGCTCGTCCACCTTTCATGCAGTGTGTGACAAGGGTCTGGTCCGGCGAGGGCTTGGGAAATCCATACTTGTTTTTGAAGCTCTGGTCATCCAAGTCCAGAGCCTCCTCCACTTCTCTGGCTGGAAGAAGCAAAGAATGATTCAGATCCGTCAGGATTTTGTATCCAATACTTCTACTCTCTGTGTGACGTGGATATCTCCAAAATAAGACTTATTATGCCTATCAACATAAATAACAATGTGACACAGGTAACAGCATGGATGAAAAAAACCTGTACACCACCATGGCAACTTATAAATATATCCATAATATAACACAGGTAACAGCACGGATGAATAAAACCTGTACACCAACATGGCAACTTATAAATATATCCATGATAAAGGTGAATTAAAGACACCTTTTTCTAATGACAAATCCACCGCATCATAGATCAACATTGAAAAATTTCGTCTCATATTTTTTCCACGTTCACACTGTGAGACTGAGTGCTGTACCTGGGAGACAGTGGGAGCCAGGGATTTGGCCGTGTCTCTCCACCTCATCGGGATTCCTCACATCCACCACAACATAATTCTTCAGGTTGGCCGACAGCTCATCAAACTCGATAATGTCTGCGGATGATCAACAAGGCAAATAAGAAATATCTAGGCATAACATTAAAAGAAGTTAAACGAAGAGAAAACCTAACATAAACATTAAAAGAAGTTAAACGAAGAGAAAGCCAAACATAAACAAAACAAAACAATATAAATATGCGAATGACGAAAGGGATACAAAACAAAATGAAACATCTGAAAAGATCAAGATTATTCAATAATACTTAGGTGACAAGTATAATGTGTATCAGATACACAATCGAAAAAGTATCTTGAGCGTTGGGTTCGATGAACAATACGACAATGTGACTGTTCCTCTATCATTGTGATAACCAACAACAGGCAAGATAAATACGCTGCATTATCACTGTGCGATTGCGGTATATTCAACTCTCTATACAATCTTTTTACGCACATGCAGAAATATAGTACACAGTATACGAATATTTCAATCATTTGTACTCGTTTTGTAGTATATATGCCATATAATTCTCTAACGACTGTGATCCTAGAAAAAAAAACATTTCCCTCTGTGTTCAAAACATGCCACTCGTATTTCGAAACGTGGAAGCACAAGTTTGTTAACTGAGGATCAGTACATGAGCCCTTATTCATGCGGCTCAAACGGTCGATATCTGCGGATTCTCGGGTACAGACTTTGTAACCGATTACAGTTTTGCTGTGTTTGGTAAAGTATGATTTATCATCTCTTATGCTCTTCGTCATTCACCATGGACACGTCGCAGTCAATGCCTGTCGTCATTATATTAACCAGGCAGGAGATGCATACAAATAGTAGTAATGTACAAAAGTGATTGCCCAATATCTTTTACAATATATGAACAATCATTTCCATATCTAGTAAGTGTATAATTCACAAATGATTGGGTTCTGTGAGTACAGTAAATGCATTCAGTGCAACGAAAATACATCCAGCTAGAACTGTCTGGCATCCACGCAAAGCTATGTTGTATGCTCCTTGAATTATTTATATCAGTTCGTTTATTTCCTTTGTCTCTGAAATCATCAAGCAACACTTGCCATTTGGTTTCACAAGGTGCCAATTCTTGTTTCATAACATGAAAGACAGTCCAGATTAAGTAACACTGCTTATGCACTGGAAAGATATTCTTTTTTTAACAATTACGGTACACAATATTCTTAATATCTGGTCTCATGGGTAATCCATTATCAAGTTCTATCAAGTTCCAGTCTTCATCCACTTTAAATCAAACAAATTCAACGACATGCAAAAGTATTATGTAATAAGAACAGGAAATATCACAATTCAAATCTCATCTTTCGACGAAAACGACGAAAACAGGTCTACCAATGTTAGGCGAGAACCTAATGCACTTGTCAAATGCCATCGCTCGTTTTCTCGCATTTACCTCTATATCACTGAGATACTTTATCGATTGTGTACAATTCATTCAATTCAGAATTACATGTTTGGGTACACCTCAAGATTTTTTTTTTTATATTACAAAATTACTTTTCAAAAGTTACCCAGTTTGATTCAAAGGAACTATTATACCATGTGGAGGTAACTGGGCTGAGTCGATGCTTTTGGCGAGTTTCAACTTTTGTATTTTTTTTTTTTTTAACGTTTAAGGCCCCGGTCACGGACAAAAGTCCACAAGGCCGGGCTTTAGTTGAAATAGAGAGATAATCATAAAAGGGAAGAAGATAAGACAAGGGAAAGTATTTCCGAGTTTTGGAGGAAGTGAAAAACCTGTCTTTTTAAAAACATGAAGAAAAACCTTTGAAATGGAAACTACAGACTAATGGAACTGGACTCACCTATGACTGAAGTAGTCTTATCCAAGATGGCTGGATATGATCGTCGTACAATACTGTACATGTGGTACAATATACACTAATGTATACCTTCCAGAAGGCTAACAATTAGAATCACTATTATCATTGGTTAACGCAAGAAATGCTGCATAATGCTTGCTTATGTTCCCATATTCCAGGAAAGTCTTGTCAAATATTTTCTTAATGGAGAAATCTTTTTTTTATGTTAATTCTAATACTCCATTAAAGTACATTTATTACCAGCTCTTAACTCTAATGCTGAGAAAAAATACATTTCCTTACTTCTGAAGCTCGAAGTGTTATTTCATAATCACAAATTATTTAAAAAATCATAGTGTTCTATTTACGATATTATGGAATAAATTCACCTTCAGAAAAGCATCGTTATTTAGGCTCATAGATCAAGGAAATTCCAAAACTTTAACTTGAGAACTCCAATGAAAAACGCTCCACCCCAGGTGGAGGGGTGACTGATCCTTTCCGACGTGCCAGGGACGAATGTCGTTCCATATTCAAGTCTGACTTCGGTAGAACTGTCCCCTCCACATCTTAATTATTTGCCAAACTCGGCAGCGTTTGTTGTATCTTGTGTGAAGCTCATTCCCAGTTGGCTTATAACACTCAGATAAATGGGCTCTATCGACTGTCTACCCTAACGTAAAATTTGATGCAGTCTAATACTACGTGGGAGGCAAAGGCTTGGGACAGTACTGTACATTATCATTTTTCCTTTTTGAGAAAAAGTATGGCAAAATTCAACTCAATTTCCACAGTACGCTTAAAGATAAGCCAATGACCAAGTTTTCCTACCTGTACATAACGAGACATCAGGTCAACGTAACCTGCCTGTCATCTTGTATAAAGGTCATGGAAGATGTTGTTATGAAGTCGATAAATCGCCTCCAAGTCTTTAATACGTTAAGACAAGATGGTCTGAAATTGATTTTCCAATACATGAGTAACTAGGTGTTTTCTGAGAACAAGGTCGTCTCATGCAATTACGAGCCATTATAAACAAAATATAAAAGCATTTCCAAATGTTGTCCCAAGCGGCTAATGTGACTTGCACTTAGCCACTGTATATTTACCAGCTTTCATGAAGACAACAATTAGCTATCGTTAACCCAATTCGTCCTAATCATTCGTATGATGACGATGCCACTTAACGACACTTCCCTAATAGACCCATTCCATGAAATATCAACTCACTCGACTTCCCACGCCGGCAAACACCGGTTGATCCTGACAATCAACTAATTAGTTAATCAATATCACTTTAAGAGCTGCGTTCTGAATAATGCCTTTTAATTGCACGTGTTTCACCACCACACAAGGTACACAAGTGTATACGAGCAGTACTATCTCGACGGTGAATGCTTATGTTTACATAAATTTTACGACCAAAAAGTAACTCACACCTACCTGACATGGTGGTAAAGAGGTGTATGACACTAGGACAGTTCAATACAGCTTGGGATTTTACCGGTGTGCGAGAGAAACCTGGTAACTACTGTTCTAATGTGATCTGTATGGAGGGTTGCCTTGAACTGGCGACTACGTATCATGGAATGGAGGTTGGAGACATGTGGCAACACCTACCTACAGGTTGCCACCCGAGTTGCCCATTGCTTAGTTTCTCTCATTCAAAAAATGGCAAATTGTAAGTTTTACCTACGTAATATTGTCTCTTTGTTCCATTTTTGAGCACCAAAACGCAAAAAAAGGAAAAGAGGTTGTGTTGTATTTCTTTCTGAATATACGTTAGTGACTAAATTTTGTCCAAAAAAAATGGAATCTGGCAATTAGCAATGTTGACTGATACGTAATGCCGTATTCGAGTGGCACTATTTGATATTCCTTTTTTTCTAGTTGTCCAAAGGTGAAGACTTCATGAATCATAACGTGTTCTTTAAAAGATCATTTTTCATTTGTGATAAATGGAAGTCCTGGACTAAACAAGAATCGTACTAGCGAAGCCGGAGTCTGCATATACACAATCGCATCTCCCTGTTGTCTGTTGACACATTGACTGCGGTATACCGACATTTGTTGACCAATTCTCAATGAATTCCTTATTTTGTTGTTGAGTTTTTAGCCTCTATTCACATTTTCCTTCGTGCCTAGGTTGCCAGCTTTCTTCTAAAATGACAAATTTCCTCAGAACAGTTACTTTCATCTCAGGTTTATTACTTGATACCGGCAATTTTGCTTTATTACATTTCAGCTCCAACATTCTACATCTGCTTTCATGGTCATCAGTCTACTAATTCCACGTTGGTGACCCACCTTATTTCCTGAAAAATACTGCGCTTATCTCAGAGATCAAAGGATTTGTAAGCGATTGTGTTATATAGAACCTGGAAAAAATATAGGATATGTCTTCGAATGACGCACCTCACCCTAAATTTTGTCTTCAGACATCTTCTTTACAACACGTTCAAATCTTCCTTTCCTTTGCCTTCAATTATTGACCAACATTCAGTCAATAAAACACCGTCGGGACAACTATGTCTTCAGATATATTCACCGTCATAAACACTGACTTCTTGCATCCAATGGCTCACTTCAGCCCGCGTGGCTTCATCCACTATCACTTCCTCTAGGTACCTAAAGCTCCATAAAGATGATAAAGATATACTCTCGCTTGCCTGCATTTTCCCGTTTCATCGAGGTACTGCCAGGAACAGACGACTGGGCCTTTGAGGAAAAATCTTTGCATGGCTCCCTCCGTTTCCTAATGTAGGACATTAATACATGAAGGGATTTCCAGCCCTCTAGTTCCTTTGTCCCGGCTCGTTCAGTTGCCTTTAACAACTTGCAGAACGTAAGTTGTGTTTTCTCTCACCAAGGAATAACTCGTACATTATTAGTTTTGGAAAAGAGGTTGTGGTGTATGAGGGTCGCTTGGAAACAGTTAAAAACATTTGTGGACCCGAAAAGAAGCAAAAACTCAGGGATAGAGTCAATAGGTTGGTGGTGAGGGCTGAACGAAATGTGGACACCAGGAAAACTGACATGACCACTGAAAGAAGGTACAAAAAGTAAACTGGTTTAATACTACAGAAAAAAAGCCGTTTGTAAATATATGATTTTTCTCCCGGAGAACTCATTATTATATAGGAATCCTTAAGTATACAATTTCTGACAATTGTTACATAATTCTGAACTAAACTCAAAACTCTTGCAGTTGATATGCATTATATTTAGAAACAGTCTTGAACTGTGTAACGAAACTTTTAGTAATCTTATGTTCCTCTAATTGGAGTTAAAAGATCCGTCAGGCCTTGGCCTGGCACATACCTTTGTCTTTGGACGATCTGTCACCCTTTTTCCTTTGACTTACAGTAAACATTATTAGAGCGACGATAACCGCGCGTCGTTCCAAAGCCTCCTGCCTACATCCTGTATCTCAGTGTGATTCTTCTGACATAGGAGTAAGAGTGCCTACATGAGGCATGTTAAACACATAATCGTGTGGTGTTTTATACGTCTGTCTGTAGTTCGCGTAGGCAAACCCAGGTGGCGCGCGAAGCCTGATCATGGCACCAACTTGAATCACAATCTTGTGAACCCTGCGTCCCATTATATTGCAAAGGCTCAACTAAGCCAGTATCACAAGATAACTGCAAAAAATTGGAAACACTCATTCCCATAGGTAACATGATAGACAAGATAGAATTAATTCTAGTTTCATCCTGTGGGAAAAGGGACTCCTAAGTGTGGGGTCTTTTGCATTTTCTTACTCAAATCTTCTTCAACCACCGTATCATCAGCAAACACCAACCTACATTTCTCACGTCCCCCACCCACCCGCGACTGAATGCAGACTTCTCACCCCCTCTCCCTTAGTACCATGTTTAGCTGTGGAAAGAAATAGATTGGTTGGAGTGTGAGATTGAATAGGGTGAAAGTGGAGTGTTTTAGACACAAAGAGTGGACATGGCACTGAATGGAACTTTGGGAGCTGAAGAGAGCCATAGAGTGAGTGAGGCTAAGACCCTAAGCGCATTACAGTATGCATCAAGTCGCTTCCCGCAGAATGTAGGAAATATATGTATAGTAATTTTCTTTCCCGTATTTCTTGTATTTGGAAATATTTGTAGGTAATTGAAGGATAGATAAAGAGAATACCTATCCTATCCTATAAGGGGTAGATCAGCTGTAGCAAGTGTCTCTGCAGCTGGTCCTTTTCTGTGTAGTAGGGAGAGAAGTCTCTTTTAAAAATAATTTCATAACGGAACCATTTTCATAAAGTCTTGAAACACAATGGGCCCATTAAGGCCTACATGAGAGGCTAGACATCATGTGTGAGTAGGACTATACGATTATGGACAGCTTTGTTGAGAGTGGTGCTTGGAAGAAATAAAGATATTTGTGTACCATATTTCTTCTTTGTAGTGGAAAGACATAATTGTCAAATGCAAGAATATCGAATGAAAATAGGTTTGATTATTCCATTGTTGACAGTATCATTAACACAACTAATGTTGAGTCTGATTATTCATATGCTTTGAAGCTGGTGCTGTGAGTCACCTAGATTGAAAGTGCATCACATGCTCATTACAAAAGAAACATACCAAGTCTGTTAAGGTGACAATGAAACAATCTTATCGTGACCATTGAAAGGTTTCTATTTTGAAAGGATATCTGTTGATGATCTCAATTGTAAGAAACAAATTGTCCTTAACACTCTTGTATAATGTACTTAATGTAGCAGAATGGCCTGGGTTATGCAAAAGTAGGGGTGTGAAAAAATGGGCTGATTTACTAATAAAGAAGGGCAATAAAAAAGATCTGCATTGTTCATAGTCTAGGATGCTGATAATGATTGTCTGTCATCTTTTTTTTTCCAGTAAAATACATTTTGTATATATACAGTCTATATATATATATATATATATATATATATATATATATATTTTTTTTTTTTTTTTCCAATAAATGAAAGGAGAAAAAATGTATCATTAATCATCTCAAAATCTTGTATGGGTAAAAGATACAAAGATAAGGAAAATATAGCAACTATATTATATATATATCTCTGACATTAATATATATTCATATAAATTTCAGACATTTCTTACATGAGTAACCTACATACTTCTCACAACAGAAATTGTCTCCAGTAATTAAAGTATTTGCAGGATTCTGAAGCATTCCAACACACAAAGCTATCTGCATCATAAGGAAAAATAGCACAAAAAAGAACATGTATTTGAATGTTCGACCCCCAAGAAGAACATCCAACATGAACATGGTACAATGGAAATTTACATTAGACTATCAGTGCAACCTTGCAAGACAAATACAATTATCATGCTTGCAAAGTGACTGTTAGTTACCATTGATAATGCAGCTTTTTTATACTTCGCTGTTTGTTGTGATTGTAAAAATGGCCTATACCAGTCAAGGGTAAGGCAACTTGGACCAAATTTCAGTTGCAAGGGAAGTAGTTTGAGAAAAAAAAATGTTGGTAGTTAGCAGTCACTGGTCATTTGATCTTGACATGGGTAAGCTTGCACGTAGCTCACTTGAGGTAATCTTTCTTCGACTAAAGGTGAACAATCATGGTTTTGTTAGGTTAGGATCTAGTTTCAGTGGCTCCATATTTGTTTGATATGTGCTAGGTTAGGATCTAGTTTCAGTGGCTCTAACTTTTTTGGACTTATTTGTTTGATATGAAGATTTGATTTCTATACATACTCTCAGGTTAAGAAGTTTTGAAATATACAAGCAAATTTGTCACTTATACAAATACTGCAACTTCGTTACTACTGATTGCCTTTGAACAAATTTGATGAATACATTAATTTCAAAACAAATTTATTTCTCTACTGACTCGGTCTTTACCTTGATGATTACTGTAAAATAAACATACAGTACATTTTTACCTTGCACACGAGGGCAAATTTTTCTTCACTCCAAAGTCATTTTGTTGCTAGGTAGTTTATATGAATATAATGCATTTTCACAACACATAAATTGTGAATGAAAAAAAAAAGAAGTTTGGGACAAAGCCAGTTAACTAAATAAGAAACAGTCGCTTCTAATATAATCCATATGTTGCTTTTCACAGTAAATTATTTAGTAACCCAAAGTTACAAAACTGTATACTGTAGTAGTAGAAAACATGAGAATTTTCTGCAGATACGAGGATTTCTATGTTTTTGGGCATTTGAGGGGTCATCACCATGAATTGTACAAATTCAATAGGAAATGATAAGGGATGGGGATTGGATGGTCATGTTTTTCTTCCGTACCACAATCATGATCATATTTTCTCTAAGACATTTTTAATAGCACTACAGTAAGGGAAAACCAAATTTTCAGTTCTTTTTTCGAAGTGCACAAAGGGCAATTATTAACTAACCTTTCTGCTTTCTCTCGAGACTTGCAGTATCTTTAGAATGACCTATTATTAAAATCTGCTCAGCTCTCTAGATTTACTAAATTTTTGAAATACTACCAAGTTTCTCAGAGCAGCACATGCAGTGAATGAGACTGTCTCATATGCAAATCTCCTTAGCTTTAACCCTTTTAGGATGGAGAATTTCTCAAGTCATCTGCCACAAATGGCAGATGACTATATGAAGCCTTTAAAGCTTCATGTGCTACTGCCATTTTATAATCTAAGTTTGTACCAGTAGCTCCAGCACATTATCCATAATCTAACTCCTTGTACTTTGAGAATGACTATTCCTCTATAAATATATTCAGAAGCACTCATCATGATCTGACAAATGCAAATGTGGTAGTTGGCTGGTTTAGATGTGAATCAAATCATCTAATTTTTTTATGCTGCTGCATAATGAGGTTGGAGGAGTGCACTGTCTTTCCCTCATGGATACCTTTTGATAACTGAACCTTCTTCATATATTTTTGAATGTTAGATTTCAGGATGAAATTCATAATTGCCTGTTTTCAGTACAGGAAACATGGAACTTTTCAAATGCAGCTTTTGCAAAGTTTGTCTGGACCTGGCAACCACAACTGTTTTGAAAATAGACCCAAAAGAGTTAAAGGGACTTGCCCCCTTGAAACCCTCATGGGGGCATTACTCCTCAACCCCAGCACAGCCTACAACTCTTAGTAATGAAATGATATTTCATTGTGAGAGGGTGAGCTGTTCTTACTTTAAATGGATTGAATGCACATTGAATGCTTTTTTGATCAAACATATATCCTCAGCCTGTGTACAGTGACATGTGTCTGGGTTGCTGTTGAAAAGAACTGAGTGCAAACCATATTTAAGTGAGATTGTATTGAAAGTATGTTTCACTGTGCAGGCGGTGAGAGGCAAGGCAGCCAGTGATTGTTCTTAGGTCCTTTTTTGTAAGGTTTGCAGTTTTGTTATTTTCTTTTTACATAGTGGATGACCAGGTGGATGAAGCATAGTTTAAGGTGAACCTTCAAAGTTAGCATTTAGGTGGTGGGGTCTTACATTACTATTATATAAGGTTTCTTACAATTATATATCTTTTTAGAACATGTGGGTCCAGAAACTAAAACTTTTACAAATAATGCATGTATATATTTCACTCTACACTGGTATTTGTTGGTTTTAATTTTTTTCTTTTGTTTTAGTATTCCTGAAAAGCTTTCAATTTGAGGGTGCCACGAGTTCATTGTGAATCACAAAGTAGCCTCATCATGGGTATAATTCTAAGCTTGTGTGATAAGCAAAGGTGG
>JAUUDZ010086943.1:0-19465 GCA_032361705.1 Panulirus versicolor
AGAAATGCTAACACTAAAGTACATATATTTTTTTTCAAATCTATGAAGTATTATATCTGTCTTCTACTTTTAGGTGACAAATTGAGAATGAGAAAAGATAATGATCATTTGTTTGCCTTCCTGATTCTTGTGTATTCACTGACATGCTGAAAAAGGTAATTTCCCTGAATACATTAAAAAATCTTCTCCACAATTCTTTCATGTTGAGTCATATGCTTCAATGCAACCAGACATTTCATGTAAAGCTTATGATAAGCTTTACCACAAGTCTGTTTAATCACTTTCAATAATACAAACTCAATGTTTCAACATAGTCTTCTGTCAGCATATATCAACATTTACTGGTTGAAAATACAGAATCAATTTCCAAATATTTAAGAAATTCACACTAACTGCAAGACATAAAAGATATTCCTTATAACAAAGCACTAATAGGAAGTTGAGCAGGATTTATATCAAAGAGATATAAAGAGAAATATTTTATTCAAAGATAACAAGTATAACGTTGTGTCAATGAATTTATAGTCAACGTTCATGGGCCCTTTGGAGTTCATAAGCTAGCTGAGGTTCTTTATGATGTGAAGGCCTTGAACTAGGTGAAATCCTCTAGTTAGTTGACATTCTTCATCTAGCAAGCAACTTTGAGCTATATGATGTATCTCCTTTAGCTAAAGTACTTAAATCAGGTGAGAATCTTAAAGCTGGGTAAGCCTCAAGAACTAGATGAAAACTTCATTACACTAAAGGATCTTCATCTAGCTCTGACCACTAAGCTAGCTGAAGGCTCTTATGCTAGATTAGGTCCAAGAGCTATCTTGAGGCCCTTGATTTAGCTAAGGACACCGGGCTAGCTGAGACCCTTAAGCTATCTAAGGCTCTTATTCTCACTGAGATCACTAAGCTAGCTGAGGTAACATACCAGCTGATGCCCTTCGGTTAGTGGAGGCCCACAAGTCTGCAGAGACTTCTGATGTAGTTGAGGAAAAATTTTGGTGTTGTACTGTGTGTTTTGAGTAGCATTCTTCCCATATAAACAATAAAAAAAGAATTACCTAATATTTTATGGTCACAATTGTATGCATACAAGACATCATTGAGTATTTAAGACCAAATCATCTTCATAAAGCAGTGATATGTCAACATAACATTTTCATTGTACTATCTGGATGATATTCTATACTTTTACATACTTATAAATGTCAGAAATTAGAAATCATTACATCATTTTTGTTACAAACCAGACATATAACAGTAAACATTCAAGGCCCTTGCCACACACTACATGTTCTATAGTCTTTATAATAAAAAAGAATCAAAACCTTCCTAGTAAAATATATCTGTAATACTGAAATAGAGGTAATAAAAGTAAATGAAAGTTATTCATCTATAAAACTACTTCATACCAATATCAAATTATATAAACCAAACTGACCTACTTTCATCACAGTGGGAGGATGCATAATTTAAAACTAATATGTTCTGAAAACGCATATAAATCCAAATCTGGTTATCAAATCAAATCAAACATTCGATAAAAGGTGTCAAGGGGTCTGGATGTTCTGGAACTGAAATTTGCAGAATACTCACACATTTTAATTCTATGCAATGCATAGATCAGCAATTATCAATTATGCCAAGTTTGTTATCTACTGTTTAACTAGTTTCTAACTTCATATACAATTCAAAATACAGTACTGAAAAGTTTGCAGTCATAGAAATTGAGGAAAGCTTCTTATCAAGTGACAGGGAGGCATTGGTATATTTACAATAATATGCGAATAAAAAACTATGTTCTATATCTAATGAATACATTATTCTATTGGCTTGAGATGCCATCAAAATGTTATAATGATGATATGGGTTAACATTCTATCATAAAGCTAGCATCATTTGTTTTAGTTAAGCTAGAGTAAAATATGAATCACCTCTTGCAAGATTTCTTAGATATAATAAATATGACTGAATCAGTTGTAAAAGCCTTATAAACTTGTGCAATAACAGTCACATCTAATGCAAAATTTGGAGGTGAGTGTTATGTATGCAATTTATAAAGCTTATTTTCACCAATTACATCACCTATTAAATATGAGAGTAGTACACATTACTGTCAGAAGTAGAGTACATACAAACAGTGAGAGCAATGGTATGGATGTATAGGAATGAATGCTTTACTTGTATGTATAATCATGTAAACAAGTATTTATCCAAGGTCTCTCATCCAAGCAAGAAGAGTTCTCTGCAAGAATATACATATACTGTATACAATATGCATGAGTATATATATTTACATGTGTAAATATATGTAAATGTGTGTCCTTGTGTATGAAAAGATAACAGTCCAATATTTACAATAGAAATACGGCAGAGTCATGGCATATGGAAACTACAATACAGTATCATAAGAAATCTTATCATTTCCCTGTGAGCTGCAAAACTATTAGACCTAATCCTCTTCCAATGTCTTTGGCCAATTTTTATGTACTTTTTATCTTAAAGAAAGTCCTAGTTAACAGACAAAAATTAACAGGAGACACATGCTTAAAACATATCATACTTGTGTAAGACAGATGTCAAGTGCTTGCTAGTGTATTTGCAGTTTGTGAAAGAAAGTTAGGAAGAAAATAAGTGCTGTTTAACATAAGGCTTCCATGCATCAGATTCTATTTGCAGAGGGAATCCTTTTACTCAATTATGGTGGGGATATGGTATGTCTGGTAACATAGGTCTTGCAAGTAAAATGACATGATTTGCCATCTCAGTTACCCTGTGATTTTGAGAGTGGACAGATGCAACTTTTGTTCACTGTCCTTGTTTCACAATACTTTTGCTATTTGCATTTCCGGTAATATTTTTCTTCTAGTACTAGCTTAGGTCCTAAGTAGTTGACCCATGAAGAAATGACCTGTATTATTATTTGGCATCAACAAAATGTGTCTACAAGTGAAGTTTCAAGATGAGTTGGTAGGGCCTAGTTCAAAATCCATACACATGTTTGGACTTCCTTCTAACATCCCTGAAAAGCTAGGTCTGGTCAGCCTAGGAAGACCAGTAGGGTAACTGCTAACTTGACTGCGATTGGTTTTCAACAACTCATGCTTCACCACCTTAGTAATCTTCCTAGGTTGATAATACCCAGAGAGGGATGTTGTTAGAAGGAAGAAGAAAAAAAAAGAGTCCTACCAGTACATCTTGAAATCTTCCTTGTAGATATAATTTTCTTGCTTCTGAGAAAGAATACAGGCTACTTCCTAGGACAAATTTTCAGGAACATATCATTAGTTATTAGTATACGAAAAATATCAACCATAAGAGAAGTAGCAAAATATAATTAAACACAAGAACAACAAGCAAAAGTTACATCTCTCCATCATCAATATCAATGGGTACCTGAAGTAGCAAATCATGTTGTCTGACTTCTAAAGATTGTACCATGCTGCTAGACATGGGGTATCCCCACTATATGCAAGTTATAAGATACATTCAACAAATAAAACCAGCACAAAAGCCCATTTTCACACAGTGATTACCAGATCTTTTTTGCGATATCTTTATGTTTAGCATAGCAAATAAGCAGGAGTAAGGAGACTATTTCTCTATGGTGAATAAATGCAATTTTACTAGAGGTGCACTTTTCCTGCCACATTTAGTAATGTTTGAAAGTACTATGTTAAAAGTCATAGAGAGCAAAAAAATACCATAATTTTGCAACTTCTTAAGATGATTAAACATCACTGAAGTTATCATATAAGTGACACTGGAGTGTCAGGAAATAAACTGTACTTAACTGAAATGAATACGTATGAAATTCAATTAGTTACACCATGAGTGAAAAGTCACCTTTGGCAAAACTGTACAAACTTGTCAAAGAACATCACACCCAAAGGAGTCAACGTTTTCCTGGTATTGGCAGTTATGCAGCCAGTACTCTTTCGTAAAAGAGTACATATATACATATACATACACAAACATATACATATATATATACACATGTACATACTCATACTTGCTGCCTTCATCTATTCCCGTCGCCACCCCGCCACACATGAAATGGTAACCCTCTTCCCACGTGCGTGCGAAGTAGCCCTAGGAAAAGACAACAAAGGCCATATTCTTTCACATTCAGTCTATAGCTGTCATGTGTAATGCACCAAAACCCCGCCTCCCTTTCCACACCCTGGCCCCACAAAACTTTTCATGGTTTACCCCAGACGCTTCACATGCCCTGGTTCAATCCACTGATAGCACATCAATCCTGTTATAACACATCATTCTAATTCACTCTATTCCTTGCAAACCTTTCACCCTCTTGTATATTCAAGCCCTAATTACTCAAAATCTTTTCCACTCCATCCTCCCACCTCCAATTTGGTCTTCTGCTTCTCCTCATTCCCTCTACTTCTGACACATATATCCTCTTTGTCAATCTCTCCTCACTCATTCTCTCCATGTGACCAAACCATTTCAATACACCCTCCTCTGCTCTTTCCATCACACTCTTTTTTCTACCACAGATCTCTCTTACCCTTTCATTACTGTTTCATTGCTGTTTCAACGAGGTAGCACCAGGAAACAAACGAAGACTGGCCCATCCACTCATATACACAATAATGTACATACAACACCCATATATGCACATATACATACATATACATATCAACATATATGCATACATACTTAAACATTAATACACATACATATTCACACATGCTTACCTTCATCCATTCCTGTTGCAACTGCGCTCCACAGGAAACAGCATCGCCACCGCCTGCTTCAGCGAGGTAGCGCCAGGAAAGCAGACAAAAGAAGATCACATTCGTTCACACTCAGTCTTTAGCTGTCGTGTGTAATCACTGAAACCACAGCTCCCTATCCACATCCAGGCCCCACAGACCTTTCCTTGGTTTAACCCAGACATTTCACATGCTCTGGTTCAGTCCATTGACATGACATCGACCCTGATATACCACATCGTTCCAATTCACTCTATTCCTTGCACACCTCTCATCCTCCTGTATGTTCAGGACCTGATCACTCAAAATATTTTTCACTCCATCCTTCAACCTCCAATGAGAGGAGGAAGGTGGATGTGTCGGAAATTAAATGTTTGAGGACAGTATGCGGTGTGCTGTGGTTTGACTGAGTAGGTAATGATATGGTAAGAGAGATATGTGGTAATAAAAAGTGTGTGGTTGAGAGCTGAAGAGTATGTGCTGAAATGGTTTGCAAATATGGAAAGAATAAGGAAGAAAGGTCGACAAAGAGGATATATGTATCAGTAGTGGAGGGAACAAGGAGAATAGGGAGATTGGAGACTGAGCGATCAGGGCCTGAAAATGCTGGAGGGTGGAGGGCATGGATGGGATAGAGTGAATTGGTACAATGTGGTACAATGGGGTCAATGGACTGAACCATGTTATGTGAGGTGTCTAAGGCAAACCATGGGAAGTTGTGTGTAGCTTAGTTGTGGATTGGTAGCTGTGGTTTCAGTGCATTACACGACAGCTAGAAAATGATGAGAGTGGATGCAGCCTTTCTTTGTTTCTGGTGCTACCTCACTAACATGGGAAACAGTGATCAAAAATGAAAAAGAAAAAAAGTGTGTTTGTGAGTTTCTGAATGAAGAAAATTTGGAGGAAGTGAAGTGCTTCAGAGACCTGGGAGTGGATATGGCAGCAAATTTGGAACCATGGAAGTGGAAGTGAGTCATAGGGTGGGTGAAGGTTCTGGGAGCATTGAAGTATGTGTGAAATAATAAAAGGGCAAAATTGGGGACGTTTGAAGATATTGTAGTCGTAATGAAGTGTAGGTGTGTGGCATGGGCTAACAGGGCTGATGACGGGGATGTGTGGAGGAGCGTAGATGAGTTGAAAATTAAATGTTTGTGGACAATATGAGTAAAGGCCATGTAATTAAGTAAGTAATAAAGTTAAAAGAGAGGTATGGTACCATAATAAAATGATAATGGCTGAGAGATGAAATGGGGGAGGGGGGTGAAATGATTTGGACACATGTATGGAATGAGCAAGTGGAGGTTTGGCCTCAACATGCAGGAGGGTGAAAGGTGTGTAATGGGTCAATGTGCTGAACCAGGGCATGTGAAGCAGCTGGAGAAAACCATGGATAGGTCTGTGGGGCCTCAGTGTGGATGAGGTCTGTGGTTTCGGTGCCTCGCTAATTACAGCTAAAGAACGGATGTTACTGAATGCAGCATTTCTTTGTTTATTTCTGGTGCTACCTCGCTTACATGGGAAACTGCATAGCAAGCATGGGTGGTAACAACTGCTGTATATATAATTAAGAAAGAGGGTAAAAGACATGCATGGGATAGAGTGAACTGGAACAATGTGGCATACATGGGTTTATGTCCTGTCAATAGACTGAACCAGGGCATGTGAAGCATCCGAAGAAAACCATGGAAAGGTCTGTAGAATCTGGTTGTGGATAGGGAGCTGTGGTTCAAGTGCACTATACATGACAGCTAAAGAATGGATGTGAGCAGATGCAGCCTTTCTTCAGCTGTTCCTGGTGCTAACTTGCTAACGCAAGAAATGGTGATCAAGTATGAAGAAATTATGTACATAAGCTGTAAAAGATGCTAAGGAATTCTCCCTTTGTCCAAAGCTGATGCCAGTAAGTGGTCTAAAGGCATTTAGTATTTGTATTTATGTTTGTGGTGCAGGAAGTCAATGTCATGTGTCATATTTATTATGGCTGGAGTTCTGGTTAGTGGAAATGACTGACCAATCATGATTATGGGAGGATGGAGGGTGAATTCTTGTTTGTACTGGGTTAAGGGATAATGGTGGATTTCTGTGGGGATGCAGACATTGTTTCGAGTACACTAATTTTCAAAATGTGTAATGCATTATTACAATTTCGTTTTTGCTCAAGTAGTGTCAGGGCAACCATCTGCACATGAGAGAACTTTCAAAGAGTGACATGGATGTATTTGGAGGTCATGATAGAAAAGAGTGAAGGGGGTGAGAGAAGACTTCTTGGAGAACTCCAGTGAAGTATGTGGATTTTCAAGGTGAAGCCCTTGTAAATGACTGGCTTGGTGGCCAGCCATGAAATTGGCTTACAGATTTTTCTCATTTTTGCAGAGTGGTGTTAAGTATTTTTTGTGAGCACATGTCAGGAAACAGTGCCACATGCCCAGAAGATATTTGCAGTTACAAGTATTGTTTAGGAGGGGCAGTAGATGGTTGAAGCGATCCAAGATATGTTATGTGAGGTTTACGTCAAGTGTGGCAGTAGAGTGATTGGGCCTAAAGCCGTGATGTGTTGAAGAGGGTGGGACATTTTGGATTACTTACATATGTCAGTTTTTCAGGGCTTTTGCATATTAATGACAGTAATGACATAGGACAATAAGAAGGAAAATTGTTAGTTTGGTTGGTTTCCAGATGGGTACTTCTGTTGGCAAGTCTCTAAATGTGTGCAATGCATAACATGGATGGCTCAGGTGAGATGCCTGAGGACTGGTAAAATACCTGTATAGTACTACCATATAGCAACATGGGAGACAAAAGTGAGTGTTCAAGTCACAAGAGGTATAAGCTTGTTGAATATACTTAGTATGTTGTATGAGAATGATGATTGAGAGGGTTGTGGCATGCAAAGAGCATCTGGCTGACAAGGAACAATGTGGCTTCAGGAGTGCTAAAGCATATGTGGACCATGTGTTTGCTTGAAGAGTCTGTGAAAAGTACTTTGAGAAATACAAGGATTTGTATGTGGCATTTTTGTATCTGGAGAAAGGACATATATTCATTCATATAATTATCTTAGGACCAATTTCTATGAAAGAGTACTGGAATTACTGATGACCTTTCTAATGCAGCCCAAGGCTGCACTATTTCCCATTGCTGAGAAATGTAGACTGCTTTGGAATAAGAAGTACTTTACGAGACTTTTACTCCCAATGATATAGCCTTGTCAAAGGTGACTTTTTACTTCCAGAGCAACCTTGAGTAAGCAGAGTCCAGAAATACCTGAGAAAGGGAATGGTAAGGTTGATGAAGATGCTATCTGGAAAGATAAAATATAAGGTGTGGGTAGAAAGCTATTTCTGGAGGTGAAGAGAAAGTAAAGCAAGTGTGTGAGTGGGAAGAGAGGAGGGTAAGTGGTTCTTATTGAAGGTGCGTTTGTGGCAAGGGTATGAGAGATCAACAAGGCTGTTTTATTTCTTCATGGATGGGATGTTGAGGGAGGTGAATGTGAGGGTCTTTGACAGAGGGGCAGGTCTGCAGTGTGTTAGGAGTGGGGGGCCCGGGTGGTAAGTCAATTGCTGTATGCTAATGAAAATGCTCTGGTGGTATACTAAAATGAAAAGGCAAAGATGGAGTCTGAGTTTGGGTAAGTGTGAGAAAGCAAAAAATTGCAAGTTCATGAGTTAAAAAAACACTAACTTTTACATGAGAGAAACATGTTGGCCGGAGTGTGAAATGAAAGTAGATAACCTGGAAAAAGCAGAGTTTGAGATGATGGAAATGGACATAACAGTGGATGGAATTAAGTAAGCTGAAGTATTTCATGAGGTGGGTTCATTGGGAATGTGTGGAAAGAGAGGTCACTCTTTGTGAAGGCAAAGATGGGTATATCTGATGGTACAGTAGTCCGACAGCAATATAAGGATGCAAGGTGTAGGCTATAAATTAACATGCATGGAAAAGGGTGAATGTATTAGAAATGAAATACTTGAAGACAATGAGTGATAAAAGGAAGGCTGATCAAGTAAGGAATGATAAAATAGGAGAGAGTTTGAGCAAACAGATGAGTATGGTTAAGAAAGCTAAAGAGGGTGTGCTGAAATGGTTTCGACATGAAAAGGATGAGTGAGGAGAGACTAAGAAGAAATACATCAGAAATGGATGGAACAAGTACAAGGGGCACACGCAGGAAGGTGTAAGGCATGCATGGGATAGGGCAAACTGGAGAGTTATGGTATACAAGAGCAACATACAGTCAATGGGCTGAATCAGGGCATATGAAGCAGTCAGGGAAAACACTGAAAGGTCAAAGGTCTTGGTTTTGTTGCATGATAAAAGACAGCAAAAGAGCAGTTGTGAGCACATGACCATTTTCTGTCTCTTCCTTGCATTACTTTGCTATGCAAGAAAAGGTGAACAAGCATAAAAAAAAATGGGTGCTTTAAAACTCCAACCACATGCAGTTACACTGCAAGCATAAAGTCACCTTTAACAAGGAAGTAAAATCAATGAGGTCCTCACTCAAAAGGAGTCCATCATCTCCCTACTCAAGCATGGAGTGTAGCCTTGAAGCTGCAGGAGCCCTATACTATAAAAGGGATTCTGGGGGTTACATAATATGTGCACACAGGCAAGCATGCATGTACATAAACACACAGAAATTGCACTACAAAAAGCGTACAAACATACGCATAAATACATACAATCATACATATCTGTCCTAAATTCTATCAAAACTGACTATATGCATGTTTGCTAGCTGCTGACCTGTGCAGGTCTATATGCTAGTAAAGAACCTGTACTAGGCTTAGTGTGTAAGCATGAACCTAGCCTTGCTTACAAAGTTACAGATGACCTATTTACTAATTAACTTTCAACTATAATGGTTAATGGTAATCACAGTGAACCTGGTCAAGCCAACACTCAACATGTAGCCTGCATAATTCACAGGCGATCAATGTGCACCTGATCGCAAGGTTTAATTTTCACCTGGCTATTACTAGCAGTTGGTCTGTTCCTGGTTGAGTTACTAGTAGCAAGCATGTAAGTAGCTGAATTACTAGCATTCAGCAGTTATTTGGATCATTACTTACCAACAAAGTATACTTACTAGTAACCTACACAAACATGGCCAACTGGGATTAAGCACTGCAATTAGGTTTTAGTAACATCAGGACCATAGAAATTTAACTAAAAAAATCTCCATCAGGACCATAAATATTCAGACACCTTTATCTCTATCTGAAACAACTGTAGCAATGCCAGTTCCTGGAAAGGTACCAATTTTCATTCACATATGCCTACCTAATTATTTCTTCCATTAACAGCTCTAAAGTTTTACTCTTTCTTTTAAAAACTGTTGACATCACCAGTGAACTTCTATTCAAATAATACATTCAGCTTTCTGAGAAAACAGGTTATGCAAGCAAAAAATTTAATTATTCTTTTCTCAATCATACTGTATTCCAGAAAAATTATCAAATATGAACGTATAAAGTCATCATGCACTAGAGATTTTTCTTTTTTGAACCTGTTCAAACTCTATAAAATTTTGACATCAAGGAAATGCAAATTATTCACATAATTTTTGCCAAATAAGGCAGGTCTTTCAGCACTTAGCTGTAAGCAATTTTATGAGTACAGGAACTGATTGCATTTAAACTGCATCAGTCCTTTGTGTGAACATGCACTATTTACAATTATACTGAGGATTTTCTTCCTGGACCTAACTAGGTTCTCCTGAACTACATATATCTGGTCTTGCTGCAAGAACATTTCCCATCTGTGCCTGACATATGAGTAATCTGTCTATGCCTGGACTGGATGAGGAAATAAGTTTCAGTATTTTACTGTGATCTGTCCTCAACTAACCTTGTTCCAAGTAATCTACATGCATTTACATACATTTCTATTTTACCTGTAATATGTACTTCACTGACCTTGTTCCTACTAAACTACCAGCAATTACCAACTCTAATAAATAATCAATGCATGGTTTAACTGATGGTGAACTACTGTTAGTCAAGTATGGAGAAATGCAACACTAACACTACCAATCCTCTCCCTTCTCTAGAGTATAAAATGAGCTTATAATCCAACCAGCTAAGCTCACCTTGAAATGAAATTCCTAAAAACAAAAATGAAACTAGCAAAGAAAGTTAAACTTTTAGAATACAATTTTACCGTCAGTTCACCATTCAGTAAAAAATTTCCACTTGACCCATGGGATATCTAAAAACTATTTTTAGCATAAAATAACCAAATGAGCAACCAATAATACTCTACAAATGACAAGCTGGGGTGTCCAGTAAGAGCAAACCCTACTATCTCCTAGTTGAAGGTTTAGCACCCTAAAGATCAGAAGCAGTATGTTAAATGAGGTAAGCTTAGTAAAAAGTAATTTGAGCATGGACTGAAACTATTCATCATTAATTTTCAAACAGCATATTTTTCTTGCATAGCTTAATTGCTTTTTACAAATAACAATCATAAGGAAGAAAAAGTACACACTGCTACAAAATTTGGGGTTCCATGTCCTGCTCAGTACTAACCCATGTTAGGCAAAGTTAAGCAAGTGTCCACAAAAGAAAGACCTTGCCACCTGGGCATGCTTTACTGAGACATCACATTGTGCTGCTCAAGCCACATTTTGGAAGAACTAGTAAATTTAGGCTAACAGCAATATAAATACACACTAATCTCCTACAAACCCAGATAATCATGGAGTTAACGAGAGCCATTTCACAGTACCACAATAACTTCTCATGGCTACTTACACTTTGAGATGTCTACTGGTTAATTTAATATTAAAAACAACACATAATTTTAGCCCACTACAAGCTAAAATTTCCATGTAATTGCTTCACTGAAGTTAAATTACAATATCAAATGCTAACTCTGGGTCCTGGAACTTGTGCCTTATTATCTATCATTAACAATAACTAGCATGACCAAAGCAAATGTTCCAAAAGATAAAGTAGTCAACTATCAATAACATAACTTGCATACATCTATATCTAAACTCTCCATAACACTACAGTAAATATGCCTCTGCAGCTTGTGGGCTGTTACAACAAAATATAAGAGATAATAATCACTCCCTAATTACTTTCATATTATATTACAAATCACATCTAATTCAGTGTCACAAGAGACATAACTTAGCTGCATTGCCAGTGCAAAATTCTACAAAATAAAAAACAAAACAAACAAAACATACATTATCAAATCAACAAATTCTTCCATTCAATCTTATCAACAATGCCATTCATAAAATCCTGAGGTTACATACTTCTCAGCAAGAAAATATCCAACAAACATTCTCTTTTTTAACATGCATCTTCATTCAATACACCCTTAATTGGCTAATACATGTTACAATGTATTTCTTTATGCTTTCTCCTAAATTTGACAAAATGGCAGATTATAGCACTCCACCTACATTTAAGGCATAACCAAACAATATATATGGAATCTACCCAAGATAAATTTTGGCTCAATTATATTGTGTATCCAGTTCAAACATTCAATGGCACAACTGTTAAACAGAAACTGTTCTAACATTATAAAGTTTAACCATCTGATGTAAAAATCTTATTCACATCTACATACTGTTATATGAAACTACCTATGCAAAACAATAATTTCCAGATATATAAATGAGTTTTAATGTAAATATACTTCTATTTTGAGCTATTTAAAGTCAGAATGAGAGCACTGCTCTTCATCACTGCTTTGAAAGTCATCATAACCACGTTACAATGAAGATGGTGTATTCTGTGTTACTTTCATCTAATTTCAATGCATTATTACATAAAAAATTATACTTAGAGACATCTGCTCATTTCCAAAGGGGAGTGAATATGGAACTATGAAACCACACTCAGACTGGGTATGGCAACAACTAGTGGAGCATCTCATGACTTAAAGCATTCAGAATGTCAAATGATGAGATCTGGATAGAAAAACTATGCAGCTATACATGGAAGGATGAGGCTTAGCTAAAAAGAATGAGATAGGCAGAATATGTTGATAGACCATATTCATAGTACGAGGCCTGCTGATGAAAATTAAATTTGTATAATATACAAGTGGTCATGAAAAGGAACTTCAATGCACCCTAATGTGACTAACATAAATCATTATGTATAAAGGCTATCTTAAGAGTATATTTTAAGGCCCAGTACAAGAAATACTTACAAGTTCACAAACTATAAATGATACTATGACAAGTAAATAATGGTAGCAATAACTACTAAAGTCAGTTACCAACCATGGTTTATATCATTGGTGAATACCCAAAACCAGAGTATGTAATAATGGGCATTCATATTTTCATGTGACATTTTCATGCTCTATGACACAGAAGATTGTGTCCTTATTACCTCCATATTTTCAATCAACTGTTGATCAGGAGAAAATATACAGATCTATACTTTCAAGTCTTCTTGCACAGACCTGGTCCCAAATAATAACACCCATATGTCAATGATACGATTTCATTACTCTCCAGAACAGTTTCCAAAAACAGGAGGCAATGGTTGTGTCTGCACAATGCTGCTGTAGTTCAAGCTAATGTTATGAACAAAGAAATAACAGCAGCATGGAAGGGAGCTATCAAGAATCATCTCCTAAATGCCAAGAGGTTAATGTTTCCAGTTCCATGTGGACTGTTGTTGCTGCTGTCGTTGTTGCTGCTGTTGTTGTTGCTGTTGTGGCTGTTGTTGTTGTTGTTGTTGCCGCTGATGATGGTGCTGTTGACTGTGTGAAACTGGAGGAATGGAATTGCTGGTGTCCATCTGCTCATAATGACCAGATGAAGATGATGAACTATCAGCACCATTAGCAAAGTTAAAGGGATTCTGCAAGGCTCGTGGAGAGAAAAGACCACCAGAGTTTGGTGTATAAGGCTTACGTGGAGAACGTGCCTTCACCACACTGGGACGTGCCATTTCTTCTAGGACAGATGGTGCAACATAGGTGAACCCCTGGGAATGAGATGAATTTTGATACGTTAACATATCACACATACGATATTTCATGGATGTCGCCAGTAATGAAGAATCTATTTCTACTGCTACTCTGAGATTATCGATGTAGTTATTTGCAATCACTCAGATGAGTAAGAGAAAGAGATTGGTAACCTTATTAATACAGTGGGTCTACAAGAACATATCAATAATATTTTTTTTATGTTGAAGGCTCCAGTCACAGACAAAAGTGCACATCAAGGCCAGGCCTTAAGTGAAATAAAGAGAGAATTGTAAAGTGGAAAAAGAAAAGACAAGGGAAATATGCCAGGTCATAGGTACTGGGAAAGACAGGAGAGGGTAGAGAGTTCCAAAGCTTCGATGTGTAGGGAAAGAAGCAGGTATCAAAATGGCCCATCCTTGAGTTGCCGAAGGCCACACAATGATCATATGACACAGCAGCTTGCCAAGTATTGCATGCTCTAGCTAGTGGTGGGGGCACACAAGCGACCAGCTCTTGGGAATAAAAACCAAAGAAATACCTATAGAAGGGGAAAAGTGAACCAACACTGAGGTGTAGGGCAAGGGGGTCAAGTCTGGAAGTTAACCTGGGACAATTTATAGGTTGGACCACTTTCAAATTGACTCTGTTAAGTAAGGATACAGAGCTAGAACCGTCCCAAATGTGAGAGAAGTGCTCCATAAAAGGACGAATCAATCCCTTGTATAAACGGAGCAACTGTTCTGAAGAGAAGAAGTTTCGACATCTAAACAGGACACCCAGTTTCTTAGTGGCAGACTTTAACTATTCCTGTAGTGTGGGGTTTCCAAGAAAGAGTGGATGTTACAGTAATACTAAGTATGTTAATTTAGTCAAGAGGTGGAATTACAGAACCATCAAGAGAGAGGCGAGACTTGTGAGGAGCTTTTGATAAAGAGATGGGAAGAAATTAGGTCTTAGAGGCATTAAACTTAACAAGATTTTGTCTACCCCAGTAAGATATCCTGTCCAAGTCTGAGTTTACTGAGGAAGCTGTGTCAAGACAATATGAAGATCGAGTGAGAGAAGAGGGAGCAGAAATGAAGGGGGTGGATGAATGCAGTGTTGAGTCATCAACGTGTGAATGCACTAGATTATTTGTGGAGGAGAGGAAATCGTTGAAAAAAAGGAGGAAAAGTGTAGGGCACAGGACAGTACCTTGAGGGACACTGCTGCAGATGGAGAAAAGAGGGGAAGATGATCTATAAACAATCACAGAGACTAATCACCTAGAGAAGAAACTAAATTTGAAGGAGCAAAGTGAGAGAGGGAAGCCAAAAGCTGGAAGCTTAGAGATGAGACCCTAATGCCACACCCCGTCAAAAGCCTTAGATATGTCAAGGGCAACTACACATGAATCCCAAAATCTTTCAGGGATGATGACCAGACATAAGTAAGACATGAAAGAATACCAACACTGGATCTTACCTTATGTAAGTCATACTGGTGATCGGGGAGAAGACTGTAATTTTCAAGGTGTTTAAGGATATGGGAGTTGAGGATGGTTTCAGACTTTGGAAACAGTAGACGTCAAAGCAATAGGATGATAGTCAGAGGGGTCAGAATAGTTACCCTTCTTAGGGATGGGATGTGTCAATGCTTGTTGCCATGGAAAAGTTTTGGTTTTTCAGCAGGAACAGAACAGACGAGCAAGTACAGGTGCAAGTTCAGAGGCACACTTTTTCAGTAAACAGGGATGGATGCCATCAGGACCATAAGCATTGCATGTGTTAAGAAAAAGAAGTGCTCTTCATGCTATCCAAAAAAGATTACAGGAAGAGGCACAGGATTAGTACGAGGAACATCAGGGGGTGAAGGAATGTTAGTCATCCATGGTGGAGTTAGAGGAGAAATGGGAACCAAAGAGAGTTGCTTTGTCAATGGAAGAGACACCTATAGTACCGTCAGAATGGAAAAGTGAAGGAAAGGTAGAGTGACAGACGTTGTTAGAGATGCCCTTAGCTAAAGACCAGAAAGACCTATCAGTGGATGATGAAGAGGTTATCACATATCCTTTGAATAAAGGAACGCTTTGTCTCATGGATAAAATGCTTGCAGCGATTACGGACAGTGATAAAAGCTGAATGGGAACCACTGGAGGGAGAGTTTTTCCAAGCCTGCTATACCTGATCTCTTGTCTGAATGGCCTCAGAACAGGATCGATTGAACCATTGATTGGATGGAGTCGTCGTCTTGGAGGAAGAGGGGATAAATACTTCCATTCCCACAAGAACAACCTCTGCTATGTGTTTGGTGGAGAAAGAAGCATCACCACAGAAGAGACAGTAATTTACCCGAGAAAAGTCAGAAAAGAAGTGACGTAAGTTATTCCAGTCAGCTTTGTGCAGGTGCCATTATTTACACTTAGAAGGGGCTGCTGGAAGGGGAGGTGCCATTAGAATAGATACATTTATGAGAGTGTGATCAGATGAAACAATTGGGGGTGAGACTGTGTACTTACAGCAGAATAGACCAGAGGTGAAAAACAAATCCAGATTAGGAGAGCGGTCACAGTGGTCAGGTACATGGGTAGGGTGGGATATAATAAATCATTGAGAATGGAGAATATGAGGGCTTCAATCCCTCCACTATCCGTATGGGAGGAATTCAACCATTCCCTATGGTGAACTTTGAAATCCCCAAGGTAGAGGATCTCGGCACATGGGTGAAAGGATACCACAGTCTCAGAGCAGGAATTTAGATAGTCAAAGGATATAAAATCTGTTGAATTTCGAGAGTAATGGATGAAACAAGAAAAGTGTGGTAGTAAGGAGACAGACCTTGAGCCACATAACATCAAAGTTTGAAGACTCAACATCCTTGAAGTGTGCAACAGGTGTGTTTATGTTGGAATAAGCACAAACACCACCTCTGAACCGGAATCGTGAGTGGAGGTTATGGGTAGACAGGAAAAGAGACTTGTGAGAACATCATTAGATACCTGTGTCTCAGAAAGAAGTAAGGTATTAGAAGTGATACTAGACAGATGGTGCTCAACTGAGGAGAGGTTACTAGAGAGACCACGAATGTTGGTATAGTTAAGAGAAAAAGAGGAAGGTCTCACAGAGAGGGAAAGGTTGTGGGAAGGGCCAGTACTATTACTGCCAGAGTCCTCCCTCTCATTGGCAGTAGAATCTAGCAGAAGCCCAGAGATTCTTAGCACCCTATGATCCCGAGGACTTGAGGCCACAGATATGATGGACTCTGTCATAAGCTTTATCTAATAACAATAGGTATGAATTATGACTGACCTGGTTATTCAAATTTTTTGAGAATCAAGATCATTTCAGAATATCCCTTAACTGCCCTAGATTTCTGGGTTATTCTATGAAGACCCAGAAGTTTTGTTAAATTTTTCAAGCATACATACATTAATTGTTCATATCTAATATCAAAATACATAATTTCCAGCATCTAAACATCAATATCTTCTTTTATTAGCTAATATGTAAACATATTCATCAATGTAAGGACTTTTATGTCTGTTTCTCTCCCTCAAGAATTGATCTAGACATTAGTTCCTGGTGCTACATCAACAACCTGGGAAAGAGCAGTTATAAATAACAACAACCTTTAAATCACTCACTGCACTATATCATAATAAAATGCTTAATTGTAGAGTAATGACAAGCAGTTTTACTTCTGAGTCTAACCTTATTTCAAAATATGTACCTCAAAGAACCATTACCTCTTAAGAATTACATTCATGTTTGATGTCCTATTACTGTAAAAGTAATACAAAAGAAAACTATTTGATAATACCTCAAACACCATGTTAGCACTTTCACTCAGCATGTTATCATCAGGAGAGTCGACTGGTGTTTGTTTGGTAAACTTACTATCAAACTGACTAACATCATCTTCACCACTCTGCAATGAGATAAGAAAAATTAGGCAGAAGTTTTAGGGATAATAATGACAAATGCTAGAAACTGGAAAGGTTTGCTTCTGTGCCTGTTAAATGTAATTCTGCTCTCCCACTGTGTGCAACAGCTCTACTTATACCACCTCTATACATCAAAATCACTAGTGCCAAGAAGCACCTTTGAAGACAAAATAGTGTTACCCAGCAAGCTGCCCTGTCACCTTTTGGATGGCAAAGTTTAAAAAATGTAAATGGTGTTTATAAATATTATCATCTCTCTTTATTTATGTTCCCATATTTTCTCTCACGATAAACATGAGTACACCACACTGATTATAATAATACAAGGGGCATAAGGGAAGTTTCAGTTTACAAAAAATCTGTTCCTCAAAAAAGTTAATAAAATACTACTTTAGATACAAGCTTATGCCATTGTGCTCTGAGACTATCTAACAATATGAATAAATGGTCCTAACTCATGCAGGAGTTCTCATTTTCTGAAATAATTACCAGCATCTCCTTGGTCTACATAACCCCATATATAAACTAAGAAATTTTAATAAATTCATGAAGCCCAAAAAACGGACATAACTTGAATACAAGGGGATGGAGAAGGGAAAGAAATACAGGTTGCACATCCCTGACGTGATAAGCTGAAATCCGAAATACTCCAAAATCTGAAATTTTTTGAGCAGCAACATGACATTACAAGAGGAAAATTCCACGCCAAAGCACATTATTTTATTTAATGTATTAATGGTATTTCATATCTTTTACTGTTAAGTAGTTATGTTTGAATAAGTGTAAGAAAATGATTGCTTATCAGTAGCATATAAATCCAGTCAGGAATGAAGGTGATGCCACACAACCACAGATTGTCCACATGGGCAGCTGAGGTTGTGACACCTTAGCTTTCTGATGGTTCAGTGTTACACAAACTTTGTTTCAAGAACAAAATTATTAAAAATATTGCATATATCACCTTCAGGCTATGTGTATAAGGTGTATATGAAACATGTGCATAAGGTGTATATGAAACAAGTGGATTTTCTGTTTAGACTTGGCTCCCATCCCCAAGATATCTCATTATGTACATGCAAACATTCTAAAGTCCGAAAAACTCCAAAATCCGAAACACTTCTGGTCTCAGGCAATTCAGATAAGAGATACTCAACCTGTACTTATGAAAATTCATTCATAGAAATTGAAGCAAAGAATGATAAGTTAAACTACAGGATAAATGAAGAAAAAGAAAATGGTGTAACTTGACAAGTTACAGTTAACATTCTGACAGTAATCCTCTAAACAGGAAATTTAGTTAGAATATAACCTAAAGGTATATCATTCTTATTTTAAGTATATCAACTTTGCTAAGAATAAAATAACAAATCAGTACAAATAAAACTATTTATTACATTTTGTTGAACTTGACCACCGTCTCCCTCATTAGTGAGGTAGCGCAAGGAAACAGATGAGGAATGGCCCAACCCACCCACATACACACCCACACACAGACATATACATACATATACATTTCATCATATACATACATATACATACACATACATATACATATATACACATGTAGATATCCATACTTGCTGCCTTCATTCATTCCCATCGCCACCCCACCACACATGAAATAGCACCACTAACACACACACACACACACACACACACACACCCCAGCGAGGCAGCACCAGGGACAAACAAAAAAAAGGCCACATTTGTTCACTCTCAGTCTCTAGCTGTCATGTGTAATACACTGAAACCACAGCTCCCATTCCACAGCCAGGCCTCAAAGACCTTTCCATGGTTTACCTCAGACATTTCACATGCCCTGGTTCAATCCATTGACAGTTCATCAACCCCGGTATGC
>JAUUDZ010087053.1:0-19992 GCA_032361705.1 Panulirus versicolor
TATATATATATATATATATATATATATATATATATATATATATATATATATATAATGCAGCACAGTAGAAGGTACAGAAGTTTGTGAATGTGCGCACGTGTCTGCCTGTTTGTGTTTTGTGTGTGTTTTTGTGTGACTTATGTGCATTGTGTGTGTTTTTTGTGTGAGGGCGCGTGTCTGTATATATAGCTAGCGGTTCTACAGCATGTGTGTGTGTGTGTGTGTTTTACATAAGTGAACATACGTATATTAGGTTTTAAAACCAAATGAACTCAGCCGATAACAACTTTGATATATTTAGAATCAAATCCTTCTCATTCCTTTACCACAACGTACTACAGTGTACGTGTGTTGACCAAATTACGTACTACCCATGCCTTCAGTCTCACCCCCAACCCCACCCACCTTCACTCACTCCCCACCCCAGTCACCCTCAACCCACACTATATCACGCCCCTGGGTCACAATTCCGCCCCTGGGTCACAACGCTGCCCATGGGTCACAATCCCACCCATGGGTCACAACTCCGCCCACAGCTAAGACCAGCCACCCTCTTCCCACACTTTGCCCCGCCCCTGGGCCACAACGCTGCCCACACTCCAGCTGAGGTCCCTCCTCTCCACGCTACGCCCCGCCCCACGAGCCACGCCCCTGCCGGCCAGCTGGCGCCAGGTAGCAGCACGAATAATTCAATATTTACCTGACGCCGGAGCCTCGGGGCAATAACGTGCTGGATACTTCCCTCTTGCCCCTGCACTACTGCTGTTGCTGCTGCTCCTGCTTGTGTGGGTTTGGTCTTTCTGCTGCTGCTTCTGTTTTTGGTGCTGTTCCTGCTGTTGCTACTGCTGCTATAGTTCCTGGTGGAACTTCTCCTACTAGTGCTGTTCCTGCTGCTCCCGCTGAAGCCAAACCAGACACACGCTACTGCGCCAGACGTTGTCACTTAACCCTAAGCCTGAACGCTGATGGTTAACGATCGTTATGGAATAGATCTACCTCCACTGACCTAATAGACACACCTCCAAGGACCTTTTTCCCTTCAGGAGACACATCACACACAGCCTGATACAGAAACACGGGTGTAAACAGACAAGGAGAGATAGAGACATCTATCGGTACTTGATAGTATTTTATATCCTGCTTCCATCTAATGCCACACAAGGAGGTGCCACAAGACGTTAAAGAACAACTGATTTATTGAAGAGAAAGACTCGACAGCAACTCGCATGACACGTTATAACGAAGGCTTGTTATTCATAGCCTCGTACTAAGGTTGAAAAGATATTTGTTGAAATGTTCATCACTTTGAAACCTTGCACAGGAAAACTTACTGATATTAAAACAGATTTTTCAATACCAAAAGCTTTTACGGCGTAAAGAAATGACCTAACTGTTTCACTGTTGTCATAAGTTTTTGATACAAAATTAATCACCCATTCCAGTTTTCTGTTAAACTGTGGAAGATTTTTCCTGTAAATATTTCCAATGTTTGTAAATCTGTCAACATCATCATCAAATGACAAAAAAGATCACATTCTTGTCCAGGAACGTCTCCCTCCTAATGAGTTGTTATATTCCCTACTTCTGACAATATCGCATTAAAGGGGTCCCAAGAATAATATATATATATATATATATATATATATATATATATATATAGCAGGAAAAGGTGGGTAAGCATGTGGCACATGATGAGCATGTGGCACATGGCGTGAGGCCTGGAGAGCTGGCTGCGTGGGTACCAACAATAACTCACAGGCTGTTCCCTCCGCTGGATGAAGTCGTTACATGAAGTCGTTACTCTAATCATTGTAACACGTTCCGTGTGCCGCCCTGTGTAGGGACGGACGGGCATATGTCTCTATGTTGTCTCGTCTTCGTATATGTAATTACATGTTCATAATTACCCATTTGTGCGGCTTGGGGAGGAAGTTTTACACCTGTGGGACACCATCTCGTATGTTATTTGTCATACAACTTCTCGCGCTTATGTATGTTGTCTTATCTATATTTTCATCACTCAGTTCATTCTATCAATTTGTCATTCATATGCCATAAAGCGTTTCTTTACATCTTCAACAAAGCGTGTTACAAGTGTCAACGAAGACATGTGGCTAACAAGAACCTAACCTAACCATATATAAGGTTTATACGATTTAGACACGAGTACCAGACACGTCTATCACACACATATAAAGTAAACATCACTTCACTATCTACCAGACTAATGTAAGATCACAATTTCTGCTGTGATCACAGTAAATGAAAGATTCTTATATATACCCTGAATATCTGTTTTACGAAATACATTGTTTTATGCAGGAGGATAATCGTGATATGATCATCATGATATGATGATCATTATATCATATGATGATCATTGTATCATTAAAATGATGGTTATTATAGAGAATTGAGAAATAAAAAGAGTCGACGCCTCATTTAACAAAGTGGTCCTCAGTGGACTCGGGCCACTTCTATGATCGTTCAGAGTTACTGTGCCGGTCAGTCACATCCGCAACACACACGAACACTTTAACGCGCAGCAAATAAGTTGTTCTGACCATAATACACACGAAGTATATATCTAGAGCCGACGCCACCGTCTGGAACAGCTGCACGTCACCAGAAGGGACGGTATCATCTGTCTTACTGAAACATACATCATCCAGGACTCCCCACCCACACCCTCAACCCCCACATTCCCTCCTAACCTGAGAAGACCAAACAACGCGAGATAGTTTCCTTATCATCTGTCGGAACGACTTCTCCCCAAATAGATATGAGATAACACGAGCAACTATCTCGCGTTACCAGTGGAGACGAGAGCAAGTAGATTGTTCTCATCTCACCAGAAGATTAAAGTATTGCATGACCACCTCGTATCATGCGTCGACCTTGAGTAATAGTACACGCCAACGCTGGGATGGTCTTCTTCATCAACTGATTCAACAAACACTGTGTTGTGTGGCTCAAGCTCCCTCACCTGACGGTGAAGGATGATGCTCAGAACATAATTTAGAGGGATGCTGTAGGAAAGCAATAATTATGAAGGATACTCAGAAGAACAGTTACAAAATATGCTGATGACACTAATGACGAACGATCCTGATTAAAGTAAATTATTGATATTGATTAAGAAAACAGTGATGATGAAGGATGCTTAGTAGAATACTGTGGAGACTCTCAATCATGATGGAAACTGAGGTGAACAAGAGCTATGAAATTTTCCGAGAACACCAGCCATGAGGAACACTTAGACCCATAGGTTATTTCCCCTGCATGAGTGGAACCCCCCCCCCCCTCATTACTCCTACCATTAACAACATTATATAAGTAAGTAAGACATTCAGCTGCTCACGTTTCTTAAAGGGATATAGCTCATGTTTTCTTCTCCCACTCTCTTTCCTCCGTGTAAACTTCCCACTAAATATTAACAAAAGTGGACATGTCAACTGGCGAATATCGACGAAAATCATATCAACAAAACATCAACACCTCCAGTGTTGATTCTTGAGTAAGTTTGGAATTACTACGATATGTTTACCGGAAGTGGACAAGGCTTTGCATGCGAGGGAAAATGTGAGGTTGATTAAGGGAAGATGTGGGGTGTGTGTGTGAGAGAGAGAGAGAGAGAGAGAGAGAGAGAGAGAGAGAGAGAGAGCTGGCTCCTACAACACTGACACTAATCACATTATAGGTCATGAATATTCCATGTATGACAAATAGTTAGACGGATACTAATGATGTCTCCATTACCAAATGAATTCGTGCAATTTAGGTGCCATTACCATTCCAATGTTTTTAATGATTTCAGTTAAAGGTACGCTGGAGTAAGGGGTGGAATACTAGTGTGAATAAAGAAGGTGTTTTTCCTTCTTTCTTGTAGACCTGGTGTAACTGTCTTGTGACCCAAGATCCAGACTGGTGTAACTGTCTTGTGACCCAAGATCCAGACTGGTGTAACTGTCTTGTGACCCAAGATCCAGACTGGTTAATAAACATGGTCCTGAGGCCACGTTCAGCTTCCACACGAGTCTAGCAATGTTTACCAAGTGGCATTCATTATATTGCTTATAAGATGTTGTGTTTACTTTCTGCTGCTCCATCAGGTTGGCAGATTTCTATCCATCTTTTAACTTAAAAGATCGTTTATTTTGCAGGAGATACTCAGTCTTCAGTCACAAGTTCCTCAAACAACCTTTTGATTACCTTCCTGAGTATGTCAACAGCACAGACTCTTCTCTAATGACAAGTAAAGATAATCTAAGAGACGCTTTTCGTCAAATTTTAATTTGTTTATCCTCAGGTCACGAGATGAGGGCACGGTGACAATTACAAAAACAAAATGATCATGATAGCACTAAACATCTCTGCCAGGCGCTGTCGTCTCTCAATCTATCCTACTGAAAAAGTTAGATATCTTGAATACAGTTCATTGGTAGTTATTTTCTCTCATCCTACTTCATCCGCGGAACAATATTCGTGGAATTAAACTGTTCTGCTTCATTTATTCTAAGTTGATTTCCCTCAGACGAGGTCGAATGTGGCTGACCTCCCTGCTGCCACATGAATGACCTTGCTGACTTTACAACTCTCCATGTGACCAGTGTGTGTGTGTGTGAGTGTGTGTGTGTGTGTGTGTGTGTGTGTGTGTGATGGTAAAGGTTCTGTCTCTAATCCTGACTAACCTAACCTCGACGCATCACCCCCATTATATCACTTTTGTCTTTTTTTGGTACTCATGTAATGTGTTGAGCACCTTGACATTCACTTAATGGGTCAAGTAAGGTCTGGCCAAACCACACCTGCTGGGATAAGGATTAAACTGTCTGCCGTCACGTGTAGGATCTTCCCTGATCTTCACACTCTCCAGCTGATATGTATAACACGACCGAGATGTGTGTGACACGGTGTATGACACGACCGACATGTGTATAAAAGGATGTATAACACGACCGATGCCATATCCATTCAGCTGACCTCATAAACCTGCGGCAGACTCGTGAGCGACACACTGAACTTATAAGCCTCCTACCTATTGGCTGGTGCGCTACCCTTGCTCATTTTCTGACCATCTCACTCATGAGTGTGTGCAGAATGACCCAAATCTGCTAAGCTGTCGCATACATACGCAGAAACGCTGGGTATAAAGATACAAGAAGAGCTATTGGTCCGTAACGAGGTTAGCTGTGGCCTGGGCACACTGACGCCTGATTGGAATCTTAATATCCTCACTGGTAGTACAAATATACCAATGAATAGTGTCAGCCTTTTATTGCCAGTCTTCGATGTTCACTTCGGCAGTGTCTGTTCTGTCTTATTTGTTCAAGTACATGCTAACAAAAACATTGTATAGTGTTATATTACTGAACCGAGTACCTTACTTGTGTTGATTTATATAAGTTAAAACCTCAACATTCTAAACTCAGGTAATGTTCAGAAGTTAGAATATCAGGGTTGAGTACTGGCAGCATAAAGACAACAATCTGTAGAATTTCGTTACATCTTGCTTATCGTCTTGACTGGAGTTCTCGAGGTAAGTAAGAGTGGTAACACTGCCCACGTGCGAACACACAAACCCCGTGTGTGTGGCTGACGGTGAAAGATTTGCAATGGTAAGAACTGACTGTTTGATGATAACAATGTGTGAGTGTATGAGTGGCGGGTGTGTGTGTGGGGTGCCGACACGCAAGGCTGTGTGTGACCTGCGAAACTCCACACCTACCGCCACGCGCTACCGTCAGGCCCAGCATGTGTTAGCCCCTTGAGCACAACGCTGCGACCCGTGAGTACAACAGTAAGAACCTTGGGTATGAGAGCCTGGCCTTTCACCTGTCCTCTGGTCAGATGCCTGACCATTATACCCATGGGTCGTACCGTCGTGTTTAATTCATCATGTCCAGGAAGTATAAGGTTACAACTTGCAAGAAGTGCGACATTCATACAACTCTCTGGCAATGATTTATGTGGTAGGGATGTCATGTTGCAATTTACTGTTTTTCTTTTGAACTGTTATTACTGTCATGTAAATCATGAACATAACACCTAATAAATCAAACGTCGAGATAACTTACAAATTATTTTTACTTGGTAAAGAATGAGTTTATACACGACTGGTCTTGGAAAACAGAGGACACATATATCTCTCAAGAGCAGATAACAGATACCAGTTATACGAGAAAAATCAACAGTAGATAATCTTAACTCAGCATAAACGAATGAATGAACTGTTTACAACCATCATCTGATGACAAGTTGACACAAGAAGGAGAGGGCGAGAGGACCATACAAATGTTCCATAAAGAACTAAGACCTGAGTTTGTGCACAGATCCTGATGTCCAGGGTCCTTGCCTCCAGCCAGCTCGCACACTGGTGCACACATGTAACCTGGCTTGTAGGGACTGGCTCGCTTAGTCTGGCTTGTGGAGTTGCATATGTGTTGCCTGGTGGGGTCTGGCTTGTGCGTCACCTAGCTCATGTAGTCAAGTTGGTTCATTACCTCCTCTGTACAAGATGGATATAGCCATCCAAGTAACTAGCCTTGTGAGATACGAGGCTTGCGTGACCGAGGAATTCAGGCTTATGTGACCCAACTTGAGAGTCCAGTTCAGCTTACTATAACTTGACTTATGAGTCCTGACCTTTGTGAACTAAGAGACGGACGGACAGACTAACGTGGCCAGTTCTGACCTGGCTAGTCCCAGTAGACTTGATTCACCCTCAAGCAAGCCCGGCCAAACACACAAGCAGGTCATGCAAGCATAATGTAATTGCAATGCACGTGACAGATGGGAGGAAGGTAGCCAGACCAACGTCCTGGCAGGGTTGACGATGAGTGTCGGTCAAGGACTACACAGTTACAGGGTGACTGACACATGGTATAATACCTGCCGTCTCTATATCATCGACTTTTCTTCTATGAGGTTTGTCATTAGTCTGACGACGTGAATAAGCACTGCTTTTTAATGGCATTTCAGAAATTTTCTTTACTTTTTTCACTGGCAGTTTGTATATTTGACTTGAAAAATTTTTCCTCTATTCTTGGTCATCAAAGGTTAGGGAAAATACTAACTCTGGCCTGTTTACTGCTCCTTATTCCTCTGGCATGTTGGTAAGTTTGAGTGGCTGCCTGTGGGTCATGCTTGCCGCCGCTGTGCACATGATTTGCGTGGCAAGGTTTGTGTTCTCTTGCATTTCTGGGACCAGATTTGTTTACCTTAAATTTTGATTTTGTCATCACGTTTGTATGACCTTTTCACTGCGACCAGGTCTGTTAGGTCAATCCCCGTGTGACCTTTCATGTTTTAACAGCCACGTATCACAAGAGTCTGTATCGTGTTTTGTTTAATTATGATTGTCCAACTAAGTGTATAGGAAACGACTTGTGTGTGAGAAGCGGTAATTCCACAGTGTTACCAAACCGGCCTGACCTTAGCTTCAAGAAGAGGATCACACGATCTTGATGATCTAACCCTTGGTATGATGACCTAACCGTTAACCTCATCTTTAAAGGTCAGGTACGACCCTAAGGCATCATTATCTGATTGTTGACCTAACCATTGAAGGTCAGGTTGAGGATCAAACCCTCATGCACAGGGGTCGTACCGTAGTGCTCTAGGGTCGAGTCGTTGTGTTCAGTTGCTTATGGTTGGGGGGGGGGGGGATGCACAGATATATGCTGTTCATACAGGGTAATTAGTAATCATCGAAGGTCTGGCAGGAATCCTTCCAGATATACAGTTTGTACGTAACACAATCTATGATTTTGTTGGATAAGCAGGAGTCTTGCAGGATAATCAGTAGCCTCGTCGTATGATTAATAATCTTACCCAATAATCGGGAGCCTTGTCATGATCTCTGCGATATCGCATGAGCATGCTATAATCTCTCGTGGTAATTATCAATTATAGATAATAGTCAGAAGGGCTGCAGGATAATCAAATATCTTGCTAGGTTATCGTCGATTTCCTGTGATGATTAGATTTGATAACTGATGATGATCAGTGAGCTTCCGGTCTTACGTGTATATGCGAACTATAATTAGCAGTATCATTTTATAGTCAGTAATCTCACATAACGCTTAGTCATTCTTCCTAATCGTATGTAATCACACACGATAATCATTCAGGATCAACATTTATTCCAAGTGACACACAGGTATCCCTCATGATAATCGATGATCTAGAATTATGCTCAGCAATCTTAAGGTAATCAGTAATTCCACTGATTTATCTATAATACCACAGAACAGCCTATTCTTTCTGAACACAGATTTACGTTAAGAGGATAAGGTAAATATCTTGAGCTGTTTTGGATGTAATAGTGTTAACTCTTCTGCTCGACTTTGTCAATCACAAAATTAGATAAATTCATTTGAATTAAAAAAAGAATGACAATTACAAGATGCATCGTACACCCTATCAAGGGGGTCAAGGAGCACCATAAAACTCATGAAGGGGGTCAAGGAGCACAATACAACCCATGAAGGGAGTCAAGAAGCCCCATACAACCCATGAAGGGGGTCAAGGAGCACCATACAACCCATGATGGGGGTCAAGGGGTACCATACAACCCATGAAGGGGATCAAGGGGCACCATACAACTCATGAAGGGGGTCAAGGAGCCCCATACAACCCATGAAGGGGGTCAAGGGGCACCATACAACCCATGTAGGGGGTCAAGGAGCACCATACAACCCATGAAGGGGGTCAAGGGACACTATACAACCCATGATGGGGGTCAAGGGGCACCATACAACCCATGAAGAGGGTCAAGGGGCACCATACACCACATGCTGGAGGAGTTAAGAAGAGCGGCTGGGAAAATATGTGGCCCCCACGTAACGTTTACAAGATTCTCAACCCTGATTGTCCTGATTCGAATTGCAAATTGGGAGAAGGAATTTGATTCTCTTGTGACGAGGTCGTAAGATATGCCATAATGCGAGGTATCGGGGGATTCTGACACTAATGGGCGGGCTCAAGACGGTGCAATTTTACTTTCCCTCGATACGAAAGAAAGCGCAACTGTGTCTTAGGTCTCCCGTAATTTTAGTTCTTGTCCCCGGAAAATTCACATATACTCCAGGATTAAGAAAGTTTGGTGAACGGGAGAGTATCAGGGAGAGCGGGGGAGAGTAGGTAGTGCGCCAGGGAAGGTGGTGAAGAGGGAGGTGCAAGGGAGAGTGGGGGAGAGGATGAAGGTGTTTGGGAGAGCAGTAGCAAGAAGATAGTGCGTCAGGGAGAGTGATGTTAGGAAGTAAAGAAATCAGGGAAGAATGATGAAATTATTGTGAATCTTGAATCCTGAGGATATGGTGATGCAAGCAAGCATACAGTGAGGTGCCAATGTTGACGATTTGATTACATTAATGTTCGAGACAGTGAGTCATATCATATGATATAGCGTCAGATAAGAATGCTTAGCTTTAAAGTGTTACAGAGAGAATATTTAGGATATAGAGACAATGAATGATAATGACCAGATGTAGTGATGATAATGTTCTGAATAACACACAAAGGATATGTTCATCGCTTGGAAGAATGATAAGGTTTTAAATGACTAAAAAAATGTTTATAAAACTGAATATATTTCTGGTTGTTTTTCTCGCCCATAACCTTTCCACCTCATCTTAAATAAATCAATCTATAAATAATTATACTGATAATCGGTCAAAGCAAACAATGTTTACTGAGTAAGAAACATGAAATATATGAAGAAATATATTATCTTGGAAGTTTAACAAATTATACATTTCTCATTTACTCTCATGTTATTTCACATGTTCATTGTGTTGCTAGTTCCATGCTCCACCCAGTGTGTCAACCATGCGACCTACCACTAGTGTTAGCAGCGATCTTTATAAGAGTTATTTATATCTTTCCCTACAGCCTCCGCTGCCTCGGTGTCCACAACTGTGACAAGCAGCCGCACAGAGGCGGCCTGGCCTACGGTAGTGACACATCATCAGGCCAGAAAACAAACGGTTGGGTAGGCGGCCCCCGGCGCGCGCCTCAGTGGTCATTACTCTGCTGGGTGACCGGTAAGAGCACCAGCTTCCTGGCAATAGTAGCGGTGGTCCTGCCAGTAAAAGTGGTGCTAAAATTGCAGTCACTATGGTAGTAATAGCGGCATAATGCCAGCGATACTAATATGATCGCTGTAATATAAACAGACTCGGTGAACACTGCATCATCCCATGTGGTATAATAATGTCTTATTCTATAATGACAAGTGTAACACAAGCCAAGATACGAGGATATGGTAATGCTCTTGAGCCGTGAGACGCACCGGCGGCCTCAGGCAACGATATTGACCTTGGTATGGGGCGTAGCGTCCAGCCTCAGGTCAATACATCATTCGATATACTTTGGTTATTACTAAGTCCATATAACCAAGATTTCGGCATGAACGAAGATTTTCAGTAATTCTGCGGGCGGGTCAGATTATGTGACGAAACAGGACTTGACAAACTCAATCGCACATTGTTCGAGAAAAATAATGGGAAGCATTAGCTGGCAACTGTCCGGCCACGCGAATCCTCGATTCATCATTGTTTTCAAAGGTAAGGAGGGGTGTTCTTCGTTTGACTGTTGCCCACAATTGTTCATTGATTTTTTTCCTGGGATAAGAAATTAGGATAAAGAGGAGATATGGAAGAAAATATGATAATACAGTTTAACAGATAGTTAAAGGTTTCATTGCTATCACTCCGCGACACGTAACAGTTTTTGCCATATTGATTACTGGTTTCAAGACGTCATTAGTATACAAATATTACTCACGTTTTGTCCCGTTAACAAAAAATCAGCCTGACATCATGACAGTGTTTACCAGTAAAGCCATTCATTTGTTCATCGCTCGGGTGCTCTCCGTGTTGCAAGATACGTTCACCAGGAAGGCAGGAATAATGACACAACCACCTCATCTTGACCAATGTGTAATTCGTAGTCATGCAGACGAGCACGCTTTTCTTGTCTCCTTCCTTCACTGAACTTCCTCCATTTCATCCTCCTTCTCTCTTCATTCACTTGTAAATGTGGTATTACCACAGCCACCACTCACCCCACCTGCCACTCACCGCCAACCTATCCCCTACCTCAACACTGACCTTTCCCCAGACCCCATTCAATCCTCGCCCCCCCCCCCCCCTCCTCACTCTCCCACCTCAACCTGCTCGACCTCTCCCGTCACTCCCAAAAGGTTCATGTCTTACTCTTATCTTTTATTAATTCTATCCATTACAACATTTCTTGCATCCAGTCTGGATTTGCAGTTGGCGCCAGGGAGAGCCCTGACGCACAGCCCTGGCGGGGACGTACACGCGAAAATCTCGTTAGTGTGCGTGTATGTGTGAGTGTGTGTGTGTGTGTGTGTGTGTGTAAGAGGAAGACTATTTCTTCTGAAGTAAAGTACAGTAATGACAACCATTTCAGTGACTGAAGGTTCCGTCATCACTGTCACAAGAACCGAGAAACAGTCACACAAGCACTGTAACTTACCCAGCACCAGCATGAGGCGTTGCACAGTATTCAATCCTGCCTTCGTTTTCAGCGCATGAAATGCCTCAGATTCTTAATGTATTTTTGATGATATCAAATTTCCATGTTGTTTCTTTCCTACCGAGAGATATCTTAATGTTTTGCTGAAATGGAACCGTTGGGTCTATTCTCTGGAAATCTTGTTCACTTGAGGTGGTGCTGGGGGGTTCTCAAAGTGAAATGGAAATGTGATAAAGCGAGAGATCTTTACATAGCCTGACAATATACAATATTCTGTGAAATCCATTTTTTGTCCTTCCTAAGACGGACTATTACCTCACCTCATGTGATGCTTTTCTGTATGCAAAACATACACATCAGAGGTCACTGTTGCTGGCATAGAGACACACCTTGTGGTCGAATGCCAGGTGTATGGAGCATGGAGACATTCCCGTCCGTCTGGCACTTAAATGAACCTTTCTTTCCAGTAGAGAGAGAATCATTGCAGATCTCCAGTTCATGTCAGGTGGACACCAGAGGGCAAGTATTGTGATGACTTGCCTTGTTCCTCCACTAATAGAAGTTCCCCGTCCTCACAAAATCACCTCTCTAATAACTCTGAGTGAAGGGTTCCTCCTCTTCGTCCTGATAACACTTGAGCTTCTCTCTTACTAATAAAGCTTTTATTCGGTTCTTTCTTTTCCTCTAATTCTTCTCTGGACATTACCGACATTTCATCCCCTCCAAACGCACCTTTCACTCACCCTGTGACCCTACCTGTATTCTCTCATCAAAAGTCCAAAGAGCAATGCTCCCTCCTCTCTCCAGACACGAGTAAAGCATACGGAGTGAATGGTTTTCGTCCTCGCGTCTTAAAGTGGTGTACCTCTCAGCTTGTGTCTGGGTCTGCTCATGACTAGCACTTTTACAGTCTCTTGGAAACATTCACTTGTTGAACTAGGATATCGTTCTGATCCTCTTAACTATCATCTGTTCCTTTGACTTTTACAGTTTCAAGTCTCTGGATTTTTTTTCACTCCTATTCCTTCCGAGGACTGAATAATATAGTCTCCTCTCTGATCACCAGGATGGTACCTGCAGAGGAACATCTACTGGAGGGAGTCTTCACTTTCTGTTTAATAAGTCTTCATCTGTTTGTGATATAGGGAATTTCGGCAAAATGTCTCTAGTTTATAGATTTCTGTCGTTTGTTTATCCTCCCCCTACTCCCTAAACATACTTCAGTTTTCTTTCCAATTTCATTACTGTAACTGTTGATGGTTGAACCTTCCCTCCTCTCTAGTTCCTCAGAGTCCCGTCTTATCTCTGACCTTTTCTTTCTTAATCTTCGTACAACTGATATTGTATTCACCAACTAACACGTCAGTGCACCATACTTTTACTTCCTTTCTGTCTCTCGACGCACTTTAAATAATCACCTCGGCCTTGCACAGCCTGTGCCATAATTTTTCGCTGTAAAATCTAAGGCAGATCACTTTTGATATCTGCAATGTTGAAGGTGAAAGGAAAGGAAAACTAAGGTTTTACTTTTACACCATGGTGACTACATACATACATTGATAAGCTAACTGAAAGCATCCTCAGATTGGTCCTTGCAGAACCCGTGTGGATCTACTGAGAATTTAGATACATCTCCCAGCACGTGATCAATGAAATAAGTTAATCCAATGTTCATGATTAACCCAGTTATCTTCCACTGATTATATCATCACAGATGAATCACAGGTCAGTTGAGTCACAACTAATTCCTACGTGCGAGTGCTAATTTGTACGATGGATTGAGCAGGTTTCCAGCCTTTGTGCTAATTATGGCTGCCACGTAGACTAATGGTTCCCTATATTTTAGTTTCCCCTTTATAGCTCTAGATTACAGAGCAGTTTAGCTTTTATTGACCTCGTGAATAACAGGACAGACTGTGACTGTCTGACACCCGACTTCAAAGGTAACTGATGATTGACGGTCAGCGCTAATAGTACTACTGAAGAAGTACTACGGTAGGTTGATCGGGGCTGCTGTGGGGCAGGCCCGCTCCAGGGGCGCCTCCTGATGGAGCAGAGGGATGGTCCCTGTAACGAGGGGGATGGTCACTCAAGAGAGGCGGATGGTTCTTGTAACGAAAGAGGACAGTTAATGTGAAGGACGGATGGTTCTTCTAACGGGGAAGGAGGGGGGAGGGGTCATTTTAGTGAGGGCTGGATGATTTTGTAACGAGACGGTCATTGTAAGGATGGCCTTGGCGGTGGGTGAAAGGAAGGATGAGTGATCATTGTGAAGGAGACTGGACGGTTGTGAGGAGGGAAGGACAAACCTGTCAAAGTTTATTCTTATTTCGCATCTTCATGTGTTTGTCCCTGGAGAAACTTATCCACAAGTTGAGAAAGTCACTCGCTTTGTCAATTCGATCCCATCTAAAGCAGAGTTACGTGTTTCTTACTTGGAAGAAAGACTGAGGAAGATTAGTTCTTGGTCCTGTAATATGTGTGTGTGTGTGTTCAGTTGTCAGTAAAAAGACTTTAACAACCTGACTGATTGACCGACAGGGACCACCGAGACTGAGCCCAAGGACCTACTGTCACCAGCCTCCTTAGCTCGTGACACTCCTAACAGCACTTCAACAATCGCCTCCCACAGTCTTCAACTCTTGACAACTGTTACTCCACTATTGCTCAGGAGAGATATTCATGGCGTGACCTGACCCTTGATGTTACGTCGAAAGCCAAACCATCACACCCAGAAGTCTTACCATCCCACTCAAAGATCATACTATCGTGTTAAACGGTCGTTCCGTGTATCAAAGTGTCGCACCTTCGTGTTGAAGGGCACTACCGCTGCGCTCAAGGGTCGTACCGTCCTGTTGAAAGGTTGTACGTCGTCCTCAAGGAGTTAAGAGTCATGTACTTCTCATTATCATCATGACTTCATCAAGGACAACAATTCATCTACAAGTCAACGTTTTTGTGAAGTTTCTGTTCGCACGAAGAAACAGCGTCGCCGCCTCTCCTGCCGTGAATGTGAATTACTGGATGGAGACATGTAGCTCTGGTGGCTGGAGATGACGGCTCCCTGCCATGCTTCGGTAAACACTAGAAACATCGCTGTTGGTGCAGATTAATATTACGGCTGCCTGCTCCCTGATGGGCGCGTCCTTATTGCTACAGTAAGGGTAACTGTCGAAGACATTTACAGTAAATCTTTCCTAATTGTTGTTCGCTTGACGAATAGCATGACTTCTAAGGTGATGACGAGTGGTTGTTGATGACCCACACACACACACACACACACACACACACACACACACAAACGTGTATTCCGTCTGAGGCTGGTTGTTAGGTTTGAGTGCTCCCAGAGGAAGCAAATTTCGAGGGAAACACCTCATGCTATGTAATTGTCTCTGGTGATTATATAACGTACATCCTCATATAAGTAGGATGTTTTCCCCCTATGTCATATAATTACAGTGTGGTTATATAAACTTACAAGGAGATTACGTCACGGAGCGCCGCTTGGATTACACAAATTACACCTCAGTTGAAGTTTATGTGGGATAATCTTGGGTATTTTACGACAAACCCTTAATGAAGGACAGAAATATACGCTGGTCCCAACACGACTCTCTTCTCGCTCTTCACGTCGGCCCTGCCATCATGACAAACTCTCACAGTAAGTGCTTGTGTGTACTCTCTCTCTCTCTCTCTCTCTCTCTCTCTCTCTCTCTCTCTCTGTTATACTTAAGACACTCCGTAAATCTGAGTATAAGGTAAGTGGGTATTCCACCAATGCCACGTCCTCAGCACATGGAAATAGCAAACATGATTGCCATCGGTTTCTTGGTGTACTTCATGTGTGGCAGGAGCTCTGTTGACTGATGTCGCTCGTAAAGCACCATCTATTTCATCATAAGCAAATGACATTAAAAAAAAAATTTATTCCAGTGGACATCTCTATCTTGGAAGAATTATCTAAATAATGAAGAACGTTTGAAAAACTCTGTTCCTGCCATGTTTTACCCAAATCTGAAATTAGCGAGTTTTGTGAGCCGTATAAACATGGCCTTGAAGACACGTAATTATTTCCAATTTCTTTCCGAGGATTCTGGTCAGGACGACTGCTTCACAGGTAGTATGTTACGAGACTTGGCAGGAGCATGTCACAGTGTATATAACCTGACACTGAAGATATCCCTCCTATTCAGTTGTTTCGGCTTACCTGTATGTATGTATGCATGTAAATCAATATGCGTGTAAGTAAATATATCATCAAAAGAAAGACATAGATAGACAGACAGACAAACGGATAATTTGATAGACGGACTGATAGATAGTCAGATATTCCCTCCAAAACAAATTTTCACAGGATCGATTTTGACGTGTGTTTAAAATGTTGCCAGTTGTGTGTATCAGTTGCAGGTTTGCCCAGTATTTTCCGTCATACAGTTACATCCTCTTGCCAAACAGAAAAATGGGACTGCAGCATTTGTTCAATTTGTTCTCTGCACTGTGTCATTTTGACCCTTTTTGTTATCACAGGGACACAGATATTGCTTCTGACACCTGATGCCGCTCGTGGAAGTTTTTGTTATTACTCGAAAAGGCAGCTGACGGCCAATGAGAATTTGATTCGGGGTATACAAGCCGAGTTTCAATTGGTCGAGCCATCGTTCCACCGTGATACACTCATGTTCTCGGGCTTCATAATACCCGATGTAACAGAGGCCTCCGGGAAAGCACTCCCATCGAGTCGTTACAGGTAAAAGAATTCATTTTTTCCTGTTTTTCTCTGCAATGTGACGGTGAATTACGTGGCTACACATTGCGTAAATATGATTTTACATATAAACCAAAAGCACAAATGTAACATACGTGCCACCTGTGAGAGATGATGTCTTTCTCTCTTACACATTCGATTTTACGAATGTGTCGGCGAGAAAGAAGACAGAAAAGTAACACAAAAAAACATATCATATGTAAGATACCGGAGGCAGCTCTAGAACTGCGCAAGAAAAAGAATGGACACAGTTGTATACGAATATTAAAGGAAGCCAAAGAATGAATACACACAGAATATGAAAAGAGGAGCAAGTGAAGTATGTAAGAGGTGTTGCTGACAAGGTAGAAAATCACCCCATACTTTCAGATTCACCTGAGGCGAGGCAAGAGACAAGAGACCGGGAAATCAGGCTATAGTGTTCAGACAGCAGCGTTACTGATGCAGGTGATGGTACTTCTCAGAAGTTGAATCATACGATATAGAGTCGTGTGGTAGAGTCACAGTTCACATACCCCAGACAGGGATGGTAGTGCGACCCTGGAAAGCACTGAAATCAGGCGAGAGGAAGGTCCATGTCTCAGCAGCCCTCCTCCCTGTGTTGGGTCTACAACCAGCAAACAACTGATCCCAACTGTTAACATTTGTGAATTGAACTATAGCTGTAGTTTATCCATAATAACGTTCCCCCCCCCCTCCCATGTCACAATATTAGGAAACAATGATGCGTATGTGGTGTGTGTGTGTGTGTGTATCTTTTGCCCAATCAAGGCTCATGTATATTTCAACAAGATATGTTTCGTGTAAGTCTGTTACCAGTGTTTTTCTACTACAATCTTCTGCAGAGGAATCACACATCTCATGCCGGTAAGAGGCTTTTCATCTTACCATCTTTTCCAGAGATAAATGAATCCAAAATTTTCTTTACGTTCGCCATCTTTCTTTAAAAAAGATATTACCTTTCGAACTCTCTGTCGTGGCTGTTTATTAAGATAACATTACGACGATATCCTGCCATACCTGCTAGGCTGAGGAATATTCGCTTCCAGGTAACATTTCACTAGTCATGTGATAATATCTATCTCACAAATACAGAAAACACAAAAACTGGAAAGTTTACCTGTAAAAGAACTTTTACCTTTTAGGACTCTTACTTCTTAATTAACAATAACTAATCGATATGATGCAATCCTCTGGTCTTCTGCTGAATGATTCTATAGACTTAGTAAATATGACATTTTCAAGTAACCCATTACAAACCTCAATTAACCTTTTTGTAAAGAAATTATTCCAATAGCGTTGCGGAGCCTTTTTCAACTAAGCATTAGCCCACGGATTCGTATTACGGTTTCCCTGTGAACTTCCTACGATGATTCTGTATCGATGATAGAAATATTTTAAGTATATTACGGATGTGTGTAACGAGACTTCTCTTCTGCTGGGAGGTCTGGCTCTGCTAGCGTTATTCTGCATGTTTGCTGCTCTCCACCGCTCTCTCGAGTGGTTATGGAGCCACCATCAGAACATATCATGTGAATCACTGTCTTTCAGACTCCTGCATGAACTTCAGAATACCTAGTTGGTCATGTGCACTCTCACTTGCCTGTAGTGTATGCTGTGAGGAGATGCGTTGATATATCTTATAGATAAAGACAGCTCACTGTCATTATACTGTTGTGTGAAGCTTCTTCTTGTCTTATAGTCTGCCAAAGGTATCATGTTACCCAGGTATCATTACACTGGTCGTTGGGCCTTTGTGAATATTACCTTTGATGTGGAGAAGCTGTGTAGCAGGTCCCTCGGACACTGGCGAGGCGCTGCCCTTGCTAGATTTGGTAGCTGGACTTGGGGATTATTCTGGGAACGGAAGGCGGGATAGACTGGGATCGGAAATGTCTCACGCGACACAAGTGGTCATGGGTACACACGGTACGCCCAGTTCGAGGGTATACTCACGGCATACTCGACTCGAGGATACTCTCACGTCATACTCAAGTCAGAAGAGTAATTAGGATGCGCACTGGTCAAGAGCTACACTCAAACAAAAGACAAACTCAAAGTTCATCTATCTCAAGTATAGTATGACAGCCATATCAGACAGTGTTACACTCAGGAGACACAGTAAATAAAGATAGCTTTAAGAGACCTCAGCAACAATGACCTTACCTCAGTACATTTCACTCATCCTTTAAGACCAACTTGTCCTTGGCTTATGTAAACAAGTTGTCTGATTTCTGCGATGCAAAGTTCCTGGTGAACATAATGGTACAATATTGGTGGATCTCGTTACGAATAGTGCAATTATCTGTACGAAGGTCACCCTTTAGAGTATCAGTGGGCACGTGTCAAGCTCTCATCACCAGAGTGCATCACTGAAGTGTCTTGTATACCTATCGTTTGTCCCGGGAAGTCTCAAGTGGCTCACTGAGGGACGCGGAGGACGAGTGATTGGATGGAGTGCTGAATGGGAGTCCCGTCCTGTGGGTCATCTCCGAGGAGGTTCCTGCCCCTTGCTGCCTCTGCCTTTGTCCCCTTCACTACCACCAGCAGCAGTGCACACACACACACACACACACACACACACACAGCCAGCCGGATTGGTTGGATGGTTCTGGAGTGATCAGGATGGCTAGGTAATGACTGGTGAGGAAAGTTGGAGGCGGGGGGTAGCTGGGTTATGAGTGACGAAAAGTTGGGTTCTTGGTGTTGGGTCGGGCTGGACTCCTGGTGGTGGCGATGGTTAGGTTTTGAATGTTGGAAAATGACTGGTGTCTGAATCACAAGGATTTGGTGAAATCTTTATAGTGGAGATGTAGTTTGGATCGACAAAGATGGCCGAGCTCACAGTTTTTGAAAACATATAACTTTCTCTATATAACAAAAGAAAAAATGAGAGAATAGTGGTTTGGGGAGATGGAGAAGGATCGGCATGGCAGAGCTGGAGAAGGGGCGGCCTGGCGGGAGGCGGAGGGTGAAAACGCTGGGGAAAAGAAGAGCAGAGTGTGGAACGGGGGCGTTAAATTCGAATTCGATTACAGATAATGAAGTTAAAAGCGGGATAAACACAAAAGGTGAGGCCTCCCCGCCCCTGTGCCGCCCTTCAGCTCCAATATTGATACACAAACATAATTAGGGCCGCGAGAGTGCCTCCCTCTTCACCCCTCAGCCCTTGTGTATCGCCCCAACTCAGCCATCAGCCCTCATCAACTCTCCTCTAACTTTACCATAATGTGTAACAGATTTACATTTGAGGACCAGTTGTATTGATCCGTTGGTATATCTGTGGGAGCTCGCCATTCCATTGTCTTCAAAAACCTGTTAGATATTGGTTATGAGAGCTGGCAAGAGGCTCGACATATGCTGCAAAAAGAATCATACTTTTTTATTCAGTTTGGCAAACTTCCCCCTGTGTACAGAGACAGGAAGCTGCACATCGTGCACAACATGCGCGGACGAAAAAAAATATTGCGATTCTAAATCTTTCAAATGTTTACGATGGAAAATGGGAAGGAAACCACGTGTGTATGACAGACCATTTCATGCTAAAGTAACATGAATGTACGTCAGATCACGGCCAGAGTCTTCACAACCTGACACGAAGGTTTTAGAGAAACCTGACTGTAGGGAACAGAAAGAAAATTAAATGAAGTTCAACACAAAATACAACAGACGAAGAGAATGACGTATGATCTGATATTATGTTGCTATGTTTAATCCATCTG
>JAUUDZ010087163.1:0-19990 GCA_032361705.1 Panulirus versicolor
TATATATATATATGTTAGGGATAGAAGACCTCCTTCAGCAGGTCTCCATCAGGTCGAATACCTACTGATAGCGAGTAACATTCAACCATCTCGAGAACCCACAGGCAACAGGCAGGGGATCGTGTCCCCAGATATAAGAAATATTAAGGTCTGTATCTCGGTCGTCTGCACACTGAGCGCTATCAGCTTCGCCAAGTGTGAGCACCAAAAGTGTCAACACTATTAGGTATTGGAAAATAAACACAAGGCGTCAGACTGCTTTTTCTCGCCGGAGATAACATCAAGAACGGTGACATGTAACTAGCTAGGGGGGAGGGAAGCTGTCTCCTCCAGCTAGCCGAGACTTTCTCGAGTCGTGCTCTTTGGTCGACCCATAGAGAACTGTGGTCTCGTTATCCTGTCCTAGTTCATAATGAAGATGAGCAATTGATATTGACAGTAACGATGAGAATATCATGATCATTGTCAAGTATATTGCTGGATTTAGTCTCACTCTCTTTGTTATAGTTTCTCAAATAGATAGATTAATAGATAGATGGACAAATATATATATATATATATATATATATATATATATAAAGTATATATATATATTTGCTCATGTTATGAGGGTTCTTATTTACACGCAATATATAATAACAGAAAATGAATTTTTCACATTCTCATAAACAATTTCTTCCCCTCTTCCTTTCCATCACATCATGAGCGAGATAACTTTCCAACATCGTAAGATCCACGTCATTGTCAGATAAGGGTATTTGCAACGACTTAATAGATACGATAACAACAGAGGAATGTGCAAATCCAAGCACACAAACACAGAGATGCATCCCCGAACTACGATGCTGAGATCATTTGCACTCTAATTTGCTTGATAATTTGATCCTATTAAAGTAACGGGGCGTTTAGATGGAATTTATGGCACATTGTTTTATTCTCTCCCATTATCATCTCATCCATTGTCAAGCGTGGAGTGGGATTCAATGAACGAAGCAGCTATTTCTAATTGGTTTTCTTTTTTGGAGGATAAATTCAGAAACGTTTCGTACGAGATATCTCCACAGTGCAAGAGATAAGTAGGTGATCCTGTTAAACGAGAGGAGGCCGAAGCTTCCTAGTCAGAGACCATGATACTCTGAATCGAGTAGTGGACGTAATTACGGGCTTAGGATCGCTATCTGCGGATTCTTTAAATCTCTTATCCGAAGCTACTTAAGCAGTAATGGCGTCTAGATGAAAGAGCAGTCGAATGGCATGGCAAGACAACGACAGTGTGTGTGTTGTGTGTGTGTCTGTGTGTGTTGGTTTCATCAGGTAATCACGAGTGTAGTGGAGGGATGCGCAGAGCAACGTGGGAGTGCGTTGGGAATACTGTGTGTGTGTGTGTATGTGTGTCGTCAGCAGATGGCATAACCTCCACACTCCTGGAAATGAGTTCCTCTCCCACGCTAGGCTGGAGCTCACCCTGTGTGAACTGACCGACCCGAGGTGTAAGGCTGGAGAGGTAACCTGGTGTTACAAGGCTAGAATGAAGGTTGTAGTGGTGTCCCATGAAAGGTAGATCTACTGTACCCAGAGGTGTTGGGTCGAGGCAACTGATCAACTTTTCCGTGCATGATTTGCTGCACAGAGTGAGTACTTATATAGTGTTAGTCACAGCTTTATTATTTCCTCCACTGCACTTTTATGAGTTATTCTAGTGATCGAGTTTGTGTTATAACGTATTTTCTATTTCCTTTTTGGGTATATTGGGAGGCAACTCGGACGCACTCCGGCTTTGGCATCTATACATCAATTACTTTGCACTTGTCTACATTTGGTCTTCTTGCCATGGCTCTGGTACCACTCCATCAGTTTAAAACTCTTTCAGTCCTTTGGCAGATGATCCTTTATTGCTTATCCCATAGCATCGATGAATTTCGAAATACTCTTCGTGAGTCTTGCCGCCAGAGCATTGATATAGACACAGAAGATTATGGATCCCTGGGCTGATCCTTGTGCCACCCCACCTGTCACGCTGGGCCAGTCGGATTTGTCTTCGTGTAATACCAATCTTCGTTTTCTATCCGTCAACCTGGCCACTGTCCTCGGGCAGATTCCATTTCCTTTGTCGTGGACTTAAGTCTTACGTAATTACTGCTCTCGGGTCCTGCTGGTGGAGGCAGCAGTTGTCACGCTCCTGCTGGTCTCAGGTCCTACTGGAGGAGGTAGCAGTTGTCACGCCACTGCTGGTCACACTTCCATTTACTGTCACAAGATAGAGCTGTTCAGGTGATAATGCACGTGTTATCTGGCAGGGTTGAGCTGCCGCTACCTTAGTTGTCTGTTTTATGGCAGGTTGGAGGGGGCAGCGTGTTCCCGCGGCCCAGGGCTAATGGCCAACTGCTATACACGGCCAGCCTCTATCCAGCTTATAGAGATCGCTGATAATGACCATCTTTGTAGGCTCGTATCATACCGCATCTCTACCCCAACCCTCAACGTTTCTATTTTCACCTCCGCGTCTCTCTCGTCGAAACTTCCTGTCAATATTCCTCTCCCCCACCATTCACCATCTTGCCCTCTCACCAAGCATCGAGTCTCCCTCTCTCTTCCTCTTCCCCTACCCTCTCTCCTCCTCCTCCACCTTCCCCTCAATGTTATGGTTGTGGGCTACAGGGATGATGATGATGGTGGTGCCACCATGCGGACATACCCTGGACAGAACACTGGTCCCAGCTCACCCTCTTTATGGCTCGGGCAACTGACCTGTTGGAGCTCCGGTGTGGACCCTGCCCGAGTAAGGCAACGTTTACCGTAAGGAGAGGGATGTATACGCACTTACCTCAGCGTTGATAGCATCAACTATGCGTTGATACTTCCATTTGTTTGATTTCTCCACGACTTAAAGATAAGAGAGGAATACTTTGAAGACGAAGACACACTGATGCTATTGACATACGGCCTTGAGTACAACCAAAACGTGGTCTTGGGGCTTATGAGGAACGATGAAATAGGTCTGTATATAACCAAGAACTTGTAGAGGCTCAATATGGAACGGAGATTTTGTTTGGGGAGGGAAATCCACAGACGAGAGCTGAAGCGAGCATATGTGTGTATGGGTGAGGTTTGACGGTGTAAGAACAAGCACAACTGCTCTACAGACCAGGGAGGCGGGCTGCACTCCTTTTCACCGAAGGATTGACCGTAGACGTGAATTCAAAGATAAGGTGAAGAAAGAGAGGACACGACGTAGACAGATATGGGGAGGATGAAAGGCTGGAAGTGAAGGCTTGGTCGCACATCCTACGTGTAGCTGTCGAATGGAGTTCTATAAAGAAAGGTTTTGGAGGTTTGGACAACTCGTTTCTGGGTATGGGTAGATTATTCAGTGTGACAACGACAACCAATACGGCTTCAGCAACGACCACGTCACTGGCAGGATACACCACACAGGAACATGAATAAGAAACGTGTGAGGAGAAAGAAAAAAAGGCGAGGCATCTCTATTTCTTGTTTTTTTTTTCCGAGATCTGTGGATCCCAGAAACGTCTGTGGTTTATGGTTAGCCCAAGGATGTCGATGTGGGTGAAGGGGTCGAGTTAGAAAGTCTTTCAGATGAGAAGGTAAGGAGGAATGGTTATCATTATTTTTTATAAGAGGGTGGGGTAGTTAGTGTCATTGACTTATCTATACGGTGAATTTTATACGCTTAGCCTTTGTCCATGGTATAGTGCGAGATCAGACCTGAGAATCGAAGGTACACTTAGGGCAGTGTTATGTTGGTAGATGGACTGAGGGCGCTGGAAACATTTGATATAAAACAAAGACTGAGTTTGTGTAGTGTGCCTAGCCAATAGGTCTCTTGCAGTGTCCTCACGTCTTATGTTCTTATAACAAACTTCTGTCAAAGGCTCTAAGGCATCGGTGGGAAAGTTCGCCAGTGTTACCGAGAGGAAATGAGAGAATGAAGAGCGAGGGAAAAGTCGGGATAAGATAAGGAACTTCTTCGAATGCCACAGTTCCTATGACTTGTAGTTGTATGGGGAAGATCGATCAGTTCCTCTACAGTAGTCGCCCGTATGAGAGCAGGTGTCCATGAGCTAGGGAAACCACTTGGGGGAAGTGACGGTCTCGAAGGCTTGCGAAATATTGAGGTTAATTCTGACCAAGAGGAAGAATGGTGTCCGGATTAGGACTTTTGTTAGGATCAAGGTCTCGGGGAGACGAAGGAGAACATTGTGGACGTAGATTTTGTAGGGTTTGGTGATATATGGCTGGTTAGATGGGTGGTTAGGCTGTGGCAATGGATGACCTGGGAAAACGATTGATTGACTCTCTCTCTCTCTCTCTCTCTCTCTCTCTCACACACACACACAAGATTTACATTACCTCACCATGTTAATGTAGGGGTCAGTCCAGCATCTGTTTTTCCCTCATTCCACTCTCTCCTTTATATGAAAAAAAAAAAAAAAGTTACACATGCTCTTGTGCCGTTCCTTCCATGCTGAACTTCCAGTTTGACTCTTATGACAGACACCATCTTGTCATCTCAGAACACCGCCCGGTTCATCGGCTAGTATCAACTGACTGTTCCCTCCTTACCAATGGCAGGCGAGAGAACCTTCGTCAGTAGCAGCAAGGAGGTACACCCAAGAGTCTTTGAGACTGTCCTAGGCTTTTACTGTCCATCCAAGAAGTGCACAGGCCGTCCTGAACATTTGGAGGCAGTCCTATATACTTGTACAGGCCATCTTTGACGTGCACTGGCCATCATGAACGTGTACAGACCATTCTGGACGTATATAGACCATCCTGGACGAGCAAAGAAATTGGACAAGTATGGGCCCTCCTAGACGTGTACTTGCCGATCTTAGATATAGATCTACGGACATAAATAAAGGTTCCTCGTTCATCACGAGCAAGGTTGACGTTCCCATATCGCCTGTGACAATATGGAGGATCATCGCTCGCCACATTCAGATAGGCCCTACCCCCGTCACCAGTATAAAGAGGAAGGACGGTCTTAGAGAAGACCAACCACGGCCAGCCATCGCCACTCCCTTTATCCCACAATGGACTTCACCTGTCGCATACTGGGCGGAGAGCGACACCTTATGGAAGTGCAGCCTCCCACACCCCTGCAGGGCGAGAGGGTGTCTTGGGCCTGGTGAGGAAAGGGTGGTGACCTGGGCTTGGTGAGGAAAGGGTGGTGACCTGGGTTTGATTAGGAAAGGATGGTGACCTGGGCTTGGTGAGGAAAGGATGGTGACCTGGGCATGGTGAGGAAAGGGTGGTGACCTGGACCTGGTGGGACGTTCGGTATAACTTGCGTTCAGTGGAGGGTGCGAGGTGACCTAGGCTCTGATCTGAGTGGGGGAATGGAGGTGACAAGTGGCTGGTGGGTGGGATAGGGGGTTGACCTAGACTTGAATAAATGGCTTGACCTGGAAGAGAAGCACCGTCCCTCCTCCGTCACGGGAGGAGCATAGCACTGTCTTTGGGGTCAGTAGTGGAAAGCTGCTTCTTAACATTAGCCCACCTTGACGCTGGCAGGAGCAGCTGCCCAGAGTTCCAGGTCCTCTTGTTCCACACAAGGAGAGTCAGGAGTAGGATTACGCGGGCTCGTATCAGTGTATCAAGCGGATGTGGCCAGGTAACTAGAGGACAAAGTAACCTAATGACAAACACCAGGAGAGTCTCGTTGTGGTCACGTAGTCTATGCACAGAATGTCCTTATATGTGCCACCTCATGAGAGAGGGTGGAGCCTCGACTGCAACGCGAGAACTTAAGGGAATAGTTTCTAGAAGAATAAGGAACCACCACCCGTCCATTATACGAGGAGCCTCCAGCAGATGAACTTTATATGATCTGGTCGGGGGGGTTTCTTCTGAGGCCTGAGCTCAGGTGACCCAGCAGGCGATTTATAAGGTCACACCAGGAAACGCCTTAATATGTTAAACATTTATGAGAAGGAATTTCTTCTCAGGTGTATATTTGCGTCATATAGTTTCATAGCAGAAATCTAAAAATCTAATTCGACAACACAGGTCCTGGCGAATCTAAAGTGTTGATTTAACTACGGCCTTTGAACATAATCCACACACGACAACTTTTCACCTCAAGCATATATACAAAACTTTGACACCTGAAGTGATCACCACAAAGGTTCATCTTAAGGTCTTCAGCACAGTGTATGCGTCTTAACATCAGATTCCGGTCCGCCTACAGATTCGTACTCAAACATATGTTAATATAGTCCCACCACCTCCTGTGCTGGTGATTGGTATTGAATTAAATATTGACATTAACGTTGCATTGAGTAACGAATTACCTCGTTATTCAGAAAACATATGACGAAAGAAATTTTTCATTCTGCAAAAGACGTTCCAAATATCTTTCATGTTTACTGAAGTAAGACCTGTGGTGGTTGCCACAGCCTATGTTGACCCTAATCGTCCATACCCACCATCAGTGCTTTAAGTCTCTGTCTCTCTCCGTCAGTAGTCTGTAACAAAGACGTACTCACTCTTCACATATATGGCTGGTAGGCTCACTGGGTCCTCCTTGCACTGTGGTAGTACACATATCTTCGAAGTCAAATCAAGGAAAAGATAAGCAGACCTGTAGAACACCATCCTAAGGCCAGCTTCTTTAGGAGACCGTCCTGGGTCCTGTACTTGTACAGCTTCGCCCTGGTATCGCTTCTGTAGGAGGCCCTCCTAGGACTTGTTCCTTCAGAACACCATCCTAAGACCAGCTCCTGTAGGACACCGTCCTGGGACCTGTTCTTGTTCACAACTTTGTCCTGGGGCCCGTGTCTGTTGCGCATCGTTCTGGGAGCTGCTCTTGTGGGACACCGTGCTTATCAACCGCTCAGTTGTAAACCCGATCGAGAGGCTAGTTCAGATCCTCTGATAGCAGGCGCATGTCACTATAGAAGAGGACAAGACATACCCGGTAGCTAATGACTAGTCAGTTAATGGTGATGGTGATAATGAGGGAAATTACATATGAACGAACACGTTGGGTGAGGGGAAGAATGCAGCTAGATGGAAGCGGGTAGAGTGTGTAAGGAGAGGAGTGTGTGGGGTGACAGGGGAGAGTGTATGGAAGGGGAGTGTGTGGGGTGAGGAGAAAGAGAGGATGTATGTGGGAGTGGGGGAAGTATGGGGAGAGTGCATGTCGGTAAAGGGAGGGTGTAGGGTGAGGGGGAATGTGTGTATGGAGAGAAGAGGACCGTAGGGTGTTGGCGAGTGTATACATGGGAGAGAGGGACGAGTGTATATTGGTGGAGAAATAACGGGAAGTAAGGTGTACCTTAAGCCTTCCTAAGATGGCTCTTGTCTGGCATGTGCATCAGTGGGTCACGGTGTTCCTGGCACCAGCCCTGGCAGCTGGCGACGGGCGGTCTGTCCCCATCCCTTACTCAGAGCCTCACTGTAGTATGTCATACTGTGTCACACTCCATCATAGTAGGGTGTCCGTACTATACCTGTGATACAAGGCCATGCCCTCCTTACTCCTTTTAGACCCTGAACGTTATAGTCCCATCGTTCTTGTTTGAAATTGATATAAGGCTCGGCAGTAAGGGCACTCGGATTGTTGAAATGGTTCAGACATATTGAGAGGATGAGTTTAGAAAGACTGAATGAGAGGATCACTGGGTTATAACTGGAGGAAACAAGGGGGACGTGGAAGACCGTGGAGGAGTCGGAAGCATAAAGGTGGCTGTGGGGTATCGGGGCCTTAACATGTAGGAGGGTGAAAGGCGTGCACGGGAAAAAAATGAATTGGATCAATGTGGTGTGGGGAGCGACGTGACATCAGTGGGCTGAACCAAGTCATATGTAGAGGTCGAGATATGAGGGCACTTTATCACTTGGTCCTGCAGCCACTCAGACCTATGGCCAGTCAACCAACCAGGCATGCAGTTGCTTAGACCAGCAGGCATTCAGACCTGTAATCAATTAGTTAGCCTCAGCTTTGCCCACCTATTCAGGTCTGGTCAGTTACGTTTCCTTTGTATTATAATGGAATACTTGAAGTGCAACCACGCCAGGCTCATCACTGACCAGACCTTCACTTTGGATGATCCATGCCAAGAACTTCATCGTACTGATCCATGATGAAATCTCTACCAGGTTATCCCATGCTGCTTCCCCAGTTTCTGTGTAGAGATCAGCTTTTCGAGGATTGGCCGTTATGATACCTCCTTCTTTCCTCTACTAGCTAAGCCGTGGAATTCTCTTCCTTCTTTTGTCTTCCCATCTTCATATAACCTTTCTACCTTTAGAAGTCAGGTCTCAACTACCTGCAGTGCACTGTTTAACTTTCAAGTTCTTTTACTTTCTTTAATTTGACCTAAGGTGGTCTAGACTGGGGCATGTTTTGCCCGAACCATGAATGTCACCCTAAAAAAGAACAGAAAGACTTTGATATATGGTCACATTTTGCATCTCGAAATAAACCTCATAAGAACCATATGGTGGTGCTGGAGAACAGGCCTTCCTATGCTACAGTCATAGATGAGCTCAGGCCCTTGTTACAGGGTGTCATTCTTAACATGGACAACAGCCACCCAGGGAGGTATTAACGCCCTGACGTAAGAGCGTTGAAGTGATTCCCTGAACCATTATACAACATTCTCCTCAGGTTTGCTAGTCTTACTCTTGTTTCATGAAGTAGCCAGGTTAAACCTAGCTTGTATTTCCTTACATACGAGACATAACTTTCCTCTCTCTCTCTCTCTCTCTCTCTCTCTCTCTCGCTCTCTCTCTCTCTCTCTCCCGATATATTCTATTTTCATTAAAAGCTTTGCCTAGAAGAAGACTTCTATACTTGACTCGAACTTGACAAAGATGATGCTGAAATAAACATACAGAAAAACGAATTCATCAAACCAATTAACATCCTTGTGTGAACTACTTGATTTAGATGATATAGCGTTCTGTTATATCATCTTTCATAGTTCCAGTAGAGTCAATATTCTTCAGCAACAAAAATAGAAGAATGGCAAAATGCTTTTGATATTCCTTACTGGTCGGGTCCACAGGACGCATTGATGATCAAGTATTGGTTAGTTACCCAGAGAGAACGGTGCACCAGGAGGGGCCACTTCCGCGTGGGGCTGGGCTAGGCAGCTCGATGGGCGGGACTAAATTATGCATAAATTAAACCATCTCTCAACCTTGAGGAAGAGTTGTGTACTGGCGGGAGGCGAGAGAAGAACGTGCCAACCCTCAGATGTCCCTAGGGTTGCTCCGTTACTCCGAATGTTAAGGCAGTTCTGCCTTAAGGGAGATGTTGCAGAACCACTCAGCGTTAACTCAACGTTGTAAACGAGCTTAGCTGTTTGGTTGTGATGGTTGTATATAACCTTGCTCACTGATTGTTATGTTTACACGCATACTCACTGTACAGACACGCATGACGTGTTTCGGTACAAGGCTGACGTCATCCAGGAGCTACTTGGGCAGCTAGTATATTACATGTGCTGTAAAAAGTGGCACACACACACACACACACACACCAGACCCAAGCCTCTCTCTACCGACCGTGCTACCGTTTGCCCTCACAAGCATCTAGCGAACGACTTTGCGAGAGCTTATGACAGACCAAGAACTGACCACTACTAACATTAAGCCACTACGAGGAAACAGTGAAGTGATCCTCTCACTAGTCCAGCTGTTCGCATGGATTCCAGTCTTGTAAATCTACTTCACCCTGCGGAGGCTGGAGAATAAGACAGATATAACGCTCGTTAATTTTCTTTTCTTTAAATCATCTAAGCCACATATCGTCGAACTTGAGCGTCATACTGGAACACATTTGATGTTTGGGATACTGAACTATATATGTCACTGGCAACACCTCAATTTATCGTTTATCTGGTTTGCTTATTCTGAAGTTTTGATGATCATTTATGACATGTTATGATACGTTGATATTTATGTCTTGCACGTTCCTCCAGATGGGCATTCTTGCTGAGTCTATGTTCTTCAGAAGGGGTTCACCAAACAGCCTACGTCCTTGAAGATGTGCTCATTTATTGTATATAAACGGTGCTAATGGGGAATATTATCACCAACAATATCTCACTAACACTCCTCCCTCTTCACCAACAACCACAGAACCAGGATCTGGTAGAAGCATTATCACCAATAATATCTCACTAACATTTCTCCCTCTTCTCCAACACCCACAGAACCTGGATCCGATGGTAGTATTATCACCAACAGTATCTCACCAACATTTCTCCATCTTCTCCAACAGCCACAGAACCTGGATCCGATGGTAATATTATCACCAACAATATCTCACCAACACTTCTCCCTCTTCACCAACAGCCATAGAACATGGTGCTGATGGGTAGTGTTATCACCAACAATATCTCACTAACATTTCTCCCTCTTCTCCAACAGCCGCAGAACCTGGTGCTGATGGGGGAGTTCCCGGACTGCGCCGTCAAGTTGTGTGACTTCGAGATCTCGCGGGTCTTGACGCCTGGCCGGGAAGTGCGGGAGATCCTGGGCACTCCAGACTATGTCGGTCAGTGGCTATAGTTTATATGGTGTATGGTGTATATAGTTTATATAGTGTGTATAGTGGCCGTAGCGGCCGAGAGGTGCGGGAGATCCCAGGTAGGCCGGACTATGACGGTCATTGGCTCCAGTTTGTATAGTTTATATGGCTTTTGTAGTGTAAATGATGTATATGGTGGCCGTTGCAAGTGCTGACACGAGCACTGACGAAGATCCTAGAACAGGAAAGTCAATGAAATATGTATATGATGAGGTGATCTGGTGAGGCTATGTTGATAGATGTCTTTATATATGATAATGTGATGTGGTGAGGCTATGTTGGTGTGTATATATATGATAATGTTTATATACCTCTTGTGGGATATCTACCGAAACTGGATTATGAGGTCCTCCATCTACCACTTCATCTACCCCCTCCCCGCAACGTCAAATAGGTAATGAGTTGATAATTACACACACATAAGTACAATGAGTTGAAGTAGTATGTACATAGTCTACGGGGTGAACCTTTGCTGGCTAGTTATGTGAATTATATCTATTCTTCTGTGTGATCTGTTTATTCTGTTTAACCAGTAAGCTTACACAGTTTAGCGCAAGGGGCTATGTCAACCAGTTCATGTTGTCAATAATTTCAAGCTGGCACATGAGAGCATTGACCTTGGTCTGCAGCTTGGGAAAAATTTTGCCACACGTTCCTCTCATGTAATTATTTTTCGTGGTCTACTGGGATCAAAGGTCAGGTGTGATGATATCTTTACGAACATATCCGTCAAAACTCCCCGGGAAATAACATGATAACTTCACTACAGGAGTGAGGGAGGGAGACCCTTATAGTTGCTTGCTAGTGACGATACCTATATATTAAAGTCTTGTGATCCTGGACTAACATTGAGTTGAAAACATAAGACTTAGACAAGGTAGTGTCCGTAATGCCATACATGTTACGAGAGAAGTCCTCATTTTTCAGGCTGCATGCTCCTGGTGTGAACAGTTTATACTGCCTCGCTCTGTCAGTGTCTATTGGACCTTAGACTCAAAACAGTTCATAAAACCAGGCAGAATCACACCATTCTACTCAGTTTATACGGTTGATGTACCTGATAACGTAGGTTACGCTGGACAGTGTGATAGATAAAGTATTATATCTAAAATACGTTTGAAAAGAAAGAAATACCCTGCAGACTAACCTGCATACCACGACCCTACAGTGACCTAGCTATAGCGACCCTATAGTCCCCTCCGTACCACAATCATACAATAACCTGGGTACCATAGCTCAAATAACATGACAATACAGTGCTTCAATACGGTGGTCACACAGTGATCCAGTCCCTCCTTGCAGTTCCCCAGGCATGACGATTATACAGGTATAGATTATCCTCATTCCCATCTCATTCACCTTACCGTGACTCCCTGAGAATGAGCCCAACTTAAGAGCAAAAAAGAGGGAAAAGAAAGTTGTAAATGTCATTAGTGGGTCCAGCCCTCGCGAATATTCACTGTATAGGCTGGAGCTCCTCCCGTAGTGCCAGGATCTTCGCCATATGAGAGACAACAACACACATTCGTCCTCTTGCCACATTACTCCAGCCAGACCACCTTCCTTGCCACTAAAGCCAGCCCCTGGGTGTACATTGGCACCCCTAGCACTATAGCTAGGCATTACGCTAAAGTATAAATGTTCGTCGTGTCCCCAGACCTGACGAAGCTGTGCAGGTGACGCTCGTCCTCCAGGTACATATGCATATGCCTTCCTTCCCGAGGGTTGCCCCATGAATCTGTGCCAAGAAGTTAGCCAAAAAGGTAACACTTGCTCCTGTCACATGTAGTGGTGGATGGTGATGGTTTGCCTCTCGGACTGGCAACAATTGAAAAGTCAAGTAGAGTTTTAAAAGTGTCATATGCGAGTCGAGGATGCATTCCTTTTCGAGTGATGGAGTTGACGTCTTCAGTTTACTCTTCGTATGAACAGATTATCGTGCCCAAATCCTTCGTCAGGGTCAGTAATCTTAAGATGAGGAAGATAGACTCTCCAAGCTCAAGGTGAAGATGATAAACTAAAGATGAAGATTAAACTATCGATGCTCAACATGGAGATAAATCACCTGAGCTTAAGATGAAGATGAATTATCTACACTCGACGTGAAGATTGATTATCTACGGTGAAGATGAAGATTAAATATGTACACTCAAGACGAAGATAGACTGTCTGCAATCAGGAGGAAGATCAACTATCTACACTCAAGATGATAAACTGTCTACACTCAAGAAGTAATTCATTACCTTCCAGTAAAGCAGACAACTGGTGACAAACAGTTAGAGGAAACAGTATTGACAACACCATCTTTAGTACCACTGTTCGTCTTTCCTGCCATAGAGAGGTAGCGTCAGGAACAGACGACTGGGCCTTCGAGAAAATAATTCTTGATTTGCTCCTCACTCTTCTTTTTCTTTTTTTTTTGGAAAATACACTCAGCATGAGATGCCCTGGAAGGTCGTCCTCACACGCTCAGCATGAGGTGTCTGGTAAGGTCGTCCTCACATTCTCCGCATGAGGTGCCCTGGAAGGTCGTCCTCACACACCCAGCGTGAGGTGTCCGGTAAGGTCGTCTTCATATACGAGGAGCAGTTGAGAGAGCCATATGTGCTTTATTAAAGTAGTAGACACCTCCAGACGTGACCGAAGACATCTCATGTTCTCATACCCTCAACTTCGAGTAGTGCCATAAGCCACACATGTAATACAGGCACCAAAGGAGTTCTAGCTAAGTCTTCTTTTTCCAAAAATACTTTGTTTTCTAATAGATTCTTGATGAAATCAAAGTTCAGTAACGAAGTGAAGGTAAGTCTCTGCTTCAGCTAAGTACTGGGTCATACAGGAGAACCAGGTCCGCTGTTTTGACTCGCGATTCCCGGGCTTCAACACGCCTCACTCTTCACTGTATTACAGAATACCCAGATCTCACCGGGGCTTTGGGCTCGAGTTGGCACCGACAGACACGTCCTGGTCACCAAGGCATCACCTGACGTGTGACACACTTTTTCCTATCCACAGTGGACCCCGGGGGTCTGGCCTGGGGACGACCGGAGCTGCCTCCAGCGTTTGCTTACTGATCCGAACACAACTCCTACCTTCAGGAACATGTCCGAAGATGTTCTTTATCATCCGTGACGACATAAACTTGTTCTGATGGTCAGAGACAGTGGCGTAATTACTGTGATCGATGTCAGTGTAGAAGAGGTCGACTAACAAAGGGAAGATGTGGGGCACCATATCTATGAGAGAGTGTGAGGAGGTGATGTATGGTATGTTCTTCATGCCCTTACTGGCGCTGATCTTGTCGCGCTTCTCCACATTGCCCCATAAGGTCGCCACGGGACATATTGGTTCGTGTTCGCTGGCACTGACTGATGCCCAGTAACGTCTACTCTCCAATAGTAGGTAGAGCTAATAATTTATGATATGATAAACGCTAAGGCAACACAAAGAGTCGGGCTGGAGAAAATGGTGAAACTTGTGTTAGTTAACCAGGCGTCTTGACACGTGCATAAATGCAGCTGGATGACCATAAGTAGTGGGGAGAACGGGCGGTGCCTTAGTGCAAGGACCAGCAAGCAAGCAGGCTGGTGTGCAGGCGCTTAAATGTTGTTGCTCAGGCACGTCTTAATAGCTAGGGTTAAACACTGAAGGACCGGCAACTAAATAGGACACGCTGTAAACGATGTTGTAACAGGTATAGTCTACAATGGACTGAGCTTACCTTCTTGGTAATGCAATTAGGGAAAAGTTGACGGGGCGGCGCCACGCAACTGCCTCGGTGTTTATGCTCAGTGTTCGAGGTCTGGCGCGCCTCTGTTTGCTCGCGGGTAATACCATTTGAGAACTTATCTTCTGTTACCGACCTGTGGCAAGGCGGCCCTCAAAATCCACCCGAGCTCTTGAGAAAGATGTTTCATGCAAAATACCCACATTTTTTTTTGTGTGTGTTCTTGCGAGCATCATCTTTTCAGCTTTACCTACCTGTAATTGTGACCGACCAGTCACAAGGCTTCAACTTGTAAGAGAACTACTCTTGTTACTACGTAAAGTGGCCCTGACGTGGCCCTTAGTTACAAAGGGACCTATACAGACTCCAGTGTTGGTTTGATACACCTCTGATGAAATTCAACCCGAGTATATGCAAAGTGATGAGAATGGGACATAGTGACGATGATTCTACACGTATGTCATCTACATAAAGACAAGTTGCAAGACTGCGTATCAAAGAGACTTGGGAGACAAACTCTGTCATCTGAGGAAATACTGGAATTCCTTTAAAGTGCATGGAAAAAAAAAATGTTCAGCTAAGTCTTCACAACATAGAAGGAATTCAAAATATGCCTCTCACTTTTGCTTAGAGTACTTAAGGAATCGGACTGATCTGTTAGAGAAAGTCTAGAGGAGGACAACAAAGATGGGACTCGAATTGATAGAGCCGAGTTGCAGTGAGAGGTTAGAGTCCATAAATTTTACCCTCCATGTGAGGAGACGGTGACTTAATAACAACCTTCAAGTTTCTAAACCAGTTTGATGATGTCAGCAGTGAAAAGGTCCTCGCGAGAGATGCAGAGATGGAACACCGAGAGACCACAACAAGAAGTTAAACGAGAATCGTATACAAAGTTATGTGTAAAAGTACATTTTCATTATCAGACTTGCTGTGTATGACGTTAGCCGAAGGGTGACTCTGTGACTGTGCTGACGCTATGCAAAGGTAGATAAATGCCGTATGATAAAGATGGTTCCAAAGACTGGTGTAGAAATTTATCCTTGTACCCTATATAAAAAGGTGATTGCACACACACACACACACACACACACAATTTCTAGGAGGTCTTCAAGCAGGACTCTCAGGGCAGTGTCTGTCACAGGTATTTTGATAGCTGGAAACTTTTTTTTTCCATGAGGGACACTTCCTGAATGAATGACTGACTGATCTTCCCTCACACAAACAACTTCATAACCCGAAACTCGTTCCTCACATGCCACTGACACATTTCCCTAGACGCTTCATCCCACCTTCAAGTATCCTGACCTCCTGACATCCTATCCTAAACGAGACTTCTACTGTCCTTGGGCATCATATTCTCTCCCCAAACACCCTTCCCTTCCCTTAACGCCCTCAGCTTCTTTAAAATCCGTTTCTTTTCCTGCGCAAACATCGAGGTCCCGTCCCGCGAGTCACTCCCAAGCAGGAGGAGCAGTAGATCGGCCACCGCCATCAGGAGAGGCATCTCTCCAGGGCAGCTCTAGGCTATAAATATGGTGAACCATATAGAGGCGGGCGGCTTGGTGGGGGCCCCGCCCTTACCGTGTCCCGCTTCTGGCTCCGCGACCTCCGTCGTTTGCGTGAACCCTTTACCTCACCCTCCTAATGGAGGTTTATTACCGCACTCATCGCACTCTTGGACAGTGGCCTCTCAGGAAAGCCAAAGAACAGGAATATAATGTATGTGAAATGAGTATTACCCTGACACCCAGGCGGCGCCGCTGATGGCAGGCTCACGGGCGGCGTAATGACGGTGGCAGCGAAGGTATGCGTCTAGACCTACCGCAGCCAGACCCGCAGCCACTAGACCAGCGGCCAGACCTGCAGCCACTAGACCCAACGGCCAGACCTGCTGTCACTAGACCAGCGGCCAGACCCGCAGCCACTAGACCAGCGGCCAGACCCGCAGCCACTAGACCCAACGGCCAGACCTGCTGCCACTAGACCCAACGGCCAGACCCGCAGCCACTAGACCAGCGGCCAGACCTGCTGCCTACCTCTACCAGACAAACTGACATACCTACCACTACCAGACAAACTGCCATACTTACCACTACCGGACAAACTACCATACTTGCCATTACCAGACAAAATGCCATACCTACGACTACCAGATAAACTGACATGCCAGCCATTACCAGACAAACTGCCATACCTACCACTACCAGACAAACTGATAAACCTACCTCTACTAGACAAACTGATATACCAGCCACTACCAGACAAACAGATGGTGAGAAATTACCTGACAAACGGTATGACCTGCCATCATTTGATAAACAGGCAGATCAACAGCTGACAGAAGACCTGGCAGACTACCACTGCCCCAGGAGACGGAGGGACCTGCCGCTACCACACTGATCGTGCGGGCTGGACGGTACCTTGAATGACCCTTGCCCTGCTCCCTGGTGGCAGGAACCACCGCAATATACCACAAGTGGGTATCGAAGGACTCGAACAGCAACGACAGCAGTTTTATCTCCCCATCAGCTGGACCCGGCGCACAGCGGGGCGATTAGGGGAGGCTAGTAAATCATTACTTACAATGATATCTGGTGGTCGTATATCCTGGTTGTGTTGCGGGGAGCAGAGTAAACAACTTCGGGGAGGGTGAGACTCACTCCCCGTCCCACTAACCTCCCCATCCCACTAATATTCCCAATCCTCCCCCCCACCCACCCCACACCCCACCCACTCTGCCCACCAGTGTATCTTTTTTCTAATTGGATGGTTGGGAGAATGGAAGGGGTCGGACAGGGGAGGTAAAGCGGTGAAAGATAAGAGAGTGAGAGAGCGTACAGATGCCTGGTGTTGGTTTACTGATGACTGCGGGATGGGTTGGGGGGATTGGCGGATCATTGGGATGAGGTTGGGGGTTGGCTTATCGCAGTGGGAAGGAGTTGGGGTTAGCTTATCACTGGGATGAGGTTGGGGTTGACTGATCATTGGGACGGGTTTAGGGATTGGCTGATCAATGGGATGAAGTTGGGGTTGGCTAATCAGTGGGATGGGGTTGGGGGTCGGCTAATCAGTGGGAAGGGGTTCGGGTTGGCTTATCAGTGGGATGAGGTTGTGGGTTGGCTGACTGATTTTTTCGCAGGGATGGCGACTTAGGGGTGCATCCTTTGGGCGGTATCGCAAAAGAGGATATACGAGAGTAGACGACGGGTTCAGGGACAGAGGAGGCGCCCCTTCGATGATTGAATTACAAGTTACGTAATGAGGAAAATGCTAACGAGGACTGGGCAGCGGCGAGTGAATTATTCAACAGTTTACATGTTAAGTGAACTGTTTACAGTGGTTGAGCAACGGTGATTAGATTAAGCAACAAGGTGTATGACAACTGAAGAACTTACAGTTGGCAGAGTTAGGGATTTGTGGAGGAGTTCCTCTCCTGGAGGACAGAACAGTGGATATGTTACGGTGCCAACCTCCCTCACCTGGCCTGGTTGATGATCAGCCTCCCTCACCTAGCCTGGTTGATGATCAGCTTCCCTCACCTGGCCTGGTTGATGATCAGCCTCCCTCACCTGGCCTGGTTGATGATCAGCTTCCCTCACCTGGCCTGGTTGATGATCAGCCTCCCTCACCTAGCCTGGTTGATGATCAGCCTCCCTCACCTGGCCTGGTTGATGATCAGCCTCCCTTAACTGGCCTGGTTGATAATCAGCTTCCCCTACCTGGCCTGGTTGATGATCAGCCTCCCAGTCTCCCTCACCCAGCCTGGATGATCATCAGCCTCCCAGTCTCCCTCACTCAGCCTGGTTAATGATCAGCCTCCCTCACCTAACCTGGTTAACGAGGACCCACATCCCCACATCCAGGCTGCCATCTAGCGAAACCTACTAACTCTGCTCAGGTGGAGGCTTAAAAAAATGCCTCTTGCTGTAACCTCAGTAAAACATGCACATAAGCAGATGTCTGAGTCATTATGATACAGTCATTATGATACAGTATACAGTATACATCTGTCACCTAAACACTTGTCAAGTGTACGAAGTTTGTATTACAGGTGCTCATTACTCACTGCAGGTGCTTATTACTCACTACAGGTGCTTGTTACTCACTATAGGTGCTCATTACTCACTACTGGTGCTCATACTCACTACAGGTACTCAAACTTATCAAGATGCGTCTAAATATAGTGTTATTAGGTCTTTCATCATTAAACGCTGTCCCTGGGAGATCAATTTATTTGGCGAGTTCGTCGTACTTATGATCAACTTTTTGTATATCGTTTTCTCTACATGTCCACCGAGTTTGGTCTTGTGGTTTTGTTTTTGTCGCGGGTGGTGGACGGTGGTGGGTGGGTGGGTGGCCGGCCACCCTCACCTCCTGCTGTACGAAGGATTAGGAGTACCGCCAATTGTCTCTCTTTTGGCGGACGATTTCGCAAAAATATGAAGTGCCGGGTTGTGGGGTTGGGTTGGGCTCTCTCTCTCTCTCTCTCTCTCTCTCTCTCGTCGGTCATCACCATCCCTCCCCTCCCGTTCAGGCAGGAGTAAGAGGGGCCTCACCTGGCGTTCCTTACACACGTCAGCTACAACATGTCCCCTGGTAGCGCACAGTAGCTGGTCATCGTGGTCACCCTCCTCGCAAACCTTCTCTACACTATTATTTCCTAAGATTCTTCCACAGTTTGAAGGCTCCTCCCTCCATACCAACCACATGTCTCACGTTCACTCTGTAACTCCAAGTGTTCCTCCTCCTCTCGTCCCTCACCTCCACATCCCTCACCTCCACATCCCTCGCCTCCACATCCTTCACCTCCACATCCCTCACCTCCACATCCCTCACCTCCACATCCCTCACCTCCACAGGATTATTTGTCAACAAGATCATTAATCTGGTCGAACACGTAAATCCTCCTGGAAACAGGAATTGAAAAGACACTTGGGACAAATTCTTAAATATGTGATCATTGCTTGTTGTAAGAGGTTCTGCTCAGCCGCCACCCACAGAGGTTTAGCGTTCCTTACGCATGAGGTTATGTAAATTATTTACACATGAGTCTGTGGAATAGTAAATATATAGACTTGAGGAGAGTGAGCAGTGATGTTCTCACAACCAACACCAAGTTTTGCAGGTTTGAATGTTGTTGTTTTTTTAAGTTAAAATCAAGCTTAGTTTTTTTTCTTCGTACTTGATCTCCTTTTCCTGCGTTAGCTTGGTAGCGCCCACAACACCCGTGCAAGCCAACCATAGTGTAAGGGGAATCGAGTACTTCCTCAAACTACTGGGTATGACCTGGTCATGATAACACCTGCTGTTAAGATAAGGATGGGAATGATATGATAAGGATAAGGGAAAGAAGCATAAGAAAGATAGTTATAGAAATGTTGTGATGGTATATATAGGAATAAGAAAGATAAAGCTTGATAATAATATATATAGGAAAAGATAATAAAGATAAATAAAGAAAAAATAGAGATTGAATATACTGACTTAGAAAGTGAGGAAAAGAAAGATTACTAATGTAAAGATAAGAAAGGCAGCTGATGTAAAGATAAGAAATAATGATAGATTTAAGCTAGAAAGATTGGGATAAAATCATTAAGATAACGATGATAGGGACACAATAGATAACGATGATAGGGACACAATAGATAACGATGATAGGGACACAATAGATAACGATGATAGGGACACAATAGATA
>JAUUDZ010087272.1:0-17518 GCA_032361705.1 Panulirus versicolor
ATTTTGTCACATCACCACTACTTTTCAACATTTATAATGTTATCCATTCCTGAGGCTTTTTCTGGTATACCCAGCTCATAACTGCTTTTAAGTCATCCCTGGGCATTGCTCCTTGTGTTGAAAATTTCACCACTACACTTCCAGAATCAGTAATAGCCCCACTGTACAAAGGTTAAGTGGCAAAGATGTGTAAAATTACCAAGAAACGAGCTTTTAAGTACACTGGGAAAGTTTGATGGGTGAACTGTCCCTGAAAGGCAATAAAGATGACTAAGTGCAGTATAAGGTAAAGAGCAGGTGGTTTTTAGGGAAGGTAAAGAATAAACAGATGGTAACAAAAAAGAAAGAAGAGGCATATAATAAAGTGCACTGAAATGCAGGAGGAAGTTGCCAAGTGCAACAAAATCATTCTACTAAAACAGTGAAGTATGTGTGAAAGTGGATGACAGGTACTGTGAAAGGTCCAAGATAAGTATGGGAGTGAGGCAAAACTTAGTTTTTCAACGATGCATAGCATAATGGTACAAGAAATGTAAAAGGGAGCAGTCCAAGGAAGAAAAACAATCTGATCCTTGCAGAGAGTTACATGATGGAAAATGGGACCATAACAATAGACAAGACTGAGAGGCACCTTCATCTTGCCTACCCTAACCTACGAGAGTAAAATGTGGTTTTGAAACAGAGCAGACATTTTGTGGATAATGGCTGCTGAAATGAACTACTTAAAGGGTGCTTGCAGTGTTAAGAGATCAGGTGGAGTAAGTAATGCAGAAAAGCAATGATGTAGGATGTCAAAGAGAGAGCAAAAAGTTTGGTGTAAAGTTACAGAATGGGTTAGCAAAATACCTTGCAACAGTTTGCTCGTCGAGGGGATGAATCATGAAAGGTTGGTAAAGAAAATGTATAAGAGCATTGAAAAGAAAATAAGAGAAAGATCTGTCGTCCTGGGGAGTGTAGGGGAGGGAACATACGGGGAAGAAGACTATGGAAGGTATGAAGGGTGTATATCATGTTAGGGAGGTGTTTGGATAGTGTAATCTGAAGACTGCTACTGTGGCCATCCCCCAAGTTGGAGTTTCCAAAGGGAATGAGGCATCAGAGGTAAAGAAAAAAGAAAATAAATAGAATAAAAAAGATCAGTATGCACCATTTAAGTGTGATCATTAAAATGTTCCAACAACAGTGACACTCTTAATCATCAAATATGAGAGAAATATAAATATCATCAAGTTCATTTCCTTTTACACAGGGTGAATCAAGTGTAAACAAGCATGCACCTTTTGCAGGAGTTGACTTTGCATATCTAAGGTCCCCTTCTCTACTCTTATAGGCTGGCAAAGGGCAGTGATAAATAATCATATTTATCACTGCCCTTTGCCAGGAGTTGACTCAACTCCTGTAGACTGGCAAGGGGCAGAGATATCCAACTTCCTACTCTATTACCCTTACAAATTTTATAAAAATACACACAAACATAAATTTACAAATGGAAATATTAGGCCTACAAAATACACAAAATAGGAAACTAGACAGAAGTGGTACTGCTTTAAATTAAGTGCTGCACATTACCGTAGTATGTGAGCATCTGATTATCCATTGTTTGTGAATGATGGTCTACCACAGATGAAAAGCCTTAAAGTAAATGTGGCAGTGACTTACTAGTATAACATGAAAGAGAATACATCTGTCATGTCACTATTGTACATTTACAAACAACACCATTGAAACATTCTTGAACATAACAGATCAGACATGATGTTCAAAACTTATATGAATTCACTTACACTTATATTTCAAACACCTTTTTCTGTGCACAAAGTGGTCTTAAATATACAAAGCAACAGACAATTTAATCCTATTCAAGCTATCTGTGATGGCAGAAAAATTCATAAACTAAGAGACATGTAACGTACAAGAAAAAAGGCATACAGATAATTATAAGAGAAATATTGTATTTGTAAACTTTACATGCAAATATGGAGGCACAAATACTGTAAAGGCAGTTGTAGTCTTGAAGTGAAACATTTATCAAGTCTATTCTTAGATGATCTATGGAGCTGCTTTGAACTACTCTAATCATTCAATCATTCTCTAGGTTAACAATCCTGTTGAAAAGTACTTCATCTCTTTTGAAATGAAATGTCTGCCCACAAGTTTGTATCCATTACAAGTGAGGTCCAACAAATGTAGAATTAAGTAGCTTCATAGAGTGAGATTATCAGAGCCTTTGATACTTTTGAATGCATGTATCAAGTAAACTCTTAGCCATCTTTTTTTTAGAAGGTGAATAAGTTAAGTTTTGTAGCTGCCTCTTATAGGATTTGTCTCCACAAATTGGAATAATTTTGGTTGCTCATCACCGAATTCTTTTTTTTTTTTTTTCAAATAAGGAGACCAAAACTGAACACGGTATTCAGTGTTGGGATGCACCAGTAAATTACAAAAAGTGAGAATCAGCTTCTTAGACTGAAATTCAAATGCCCTTCCTATTAATCCAAGCATGTTCCATGCCCTTTTTTTTTGTATATGTACTGCTAACTTGGCTTTAGATCATCACATATTATCACACCTACATCTTTTCCCTCATTTACCCTTTGCCACTCGAGAAAATTCACACTGTAGCTTGTAGTCTGTCATATTAAAATTCTTCAACCATTTGTTAGCCCAATTCGTCCGTTTGTTTATGTCAGTTTGAAATTACAAATGTTCAATTTCTTAGGTTAACATCTGTAGATTCTAATATCACATAATGCATCCCAGTATAAATGTTATAGATACCTATTAGGAAAAGAACCGGTCCTAAGACTGATCCTTGTGGCACATCACTTGCTAAGTCTAACCAATATGAGTCTTGACCATTAATCACTAAAGAAGCCAACCAATTTTCTAACCAATGAAGTACAACTCCATCTATACCATATGATTTAAAGTTCACTTGTCATCTTTGATGTGGAACTTTATCAAAAGCCTTCTGAAAATCTAACTTCATGACATCATCTGCTTTACTTTCGTCATACATGGTAAAAATATCATAAATGAAATCAAGCAGTTTTGTAAGACACACAATTTCCTCAACACCATGATGATAACAATTTCTTACATGGTGATCCCCTAAATGACTTACAATCTTGAATGATGGTTCCCACAAATGTACCAACAATGGAAGTAACTAACTGGGCAATAACTTGCGGGCATAGACTAATTATCCTTTTTGAATACTGCCATAATGCTAACAAACTTCCAATCCTTTGGAATTTTCCCTACATCAAGCATCTTACTGAAAGGGCTGTCAAGGGCTCAACTATCTTACTTTTCAAAAATGGGAAATTTATGAAAATTAACAAGGACTTAAAATGAACTTAGCTCTCTTAAGCCACTGTAACCCTTTCCTGTAAAAATATCACCTTTAGAGCTTACAATTCACTTATCTTTTTCAAAGATAGAAATCTAGTAATGAAAATAATTCACACATCATATGAACTCAGTAACAAATGTATAAATTCTTAATTAAGTGTCAGTCAATCGTCAAAGCCTGATACGATAACTGCCTGATTTGTAGCTTCTCAACATTAAAATGTATGAATACAAAATTTAATGAGTCTACTTACAAAAACTACACAGATATACAAATTACTTGAGCTGCATTTATGTACACACCACATGAAAAAATCTATAAAAAGTACAATAAAGCTAATTCACTTTGAAAGCTGATCAGAATTGTTACTATATATAAATACGTATAATTATGTCCGAATTTACACATATGTGTATATTGCACAAAAGAATACAATAACCATGCACTAAATTTGAAATCAACAGACAACATCCATTTGTAAGTTTATCATAACATCAATTAGTAATCTACTTAAAAGTAGCACAGTAACAAATCCAGCAGAGGGAAGCAGGACATCCCTTCCCTCTTGCCAGCCTATAGGGCTGTGGACTGCAGTTTCATAAACTAATTACCAAGTTGATTGTGCCATCTCAGCTAACATAAAAAAAAAAAAGAAATGCACATATGCACTTGATCAAGTCACATGAATGAGAATGGAATCAAAATATAAGACACACAGACAGACAGAGCAATCAGTGTCTGACTAGTATTTTCCCTTTAAAGCAATGAATGTGTCTTTCTTACACAAAATTTTAAATCTTTCAAGCAAACATGAAGTTCAGGTACAAAAGATTTCTTATGCCACATACCAAGACAAATACTGACATTCTGTTACAATCTTCTATCCTAAAAATTTGTGCACATGGCAGTATTTGATCAATTATCCCTTAATATGTACATGCCTTAAATATTATTACTTCATAATGTATGAGCATTTTCACTGGTACAATCACATTATACACAAGAGCAAAAGTGAGTGAAGCCATGTCTTTCTTCCTGATGCTACCTCAGTAACACAGGGAACTATGAACAATCAATAAAAAAAATACACACACCCTTCGGTGACTTTTTAAAACACAGTTACTCTCTGCATCTTGAACCAGACAAAGAGACAAATGAAGATTAGGATTAATATAACATCAGGAGCACTGTACAAGAAAGTGCACTGTACCTTGTTTCCCCTCATGTAAACTTGCAGTTTACAAAACTGCTATTCCTCCAATAACGTTATGATATCATCAAAAAGTAACTCTATTTTTAATAAGGAAGCAACAAAGTTTTATCAATCTACAGCAGAGGAATTGCAATCTAAAAAATTCTTCTTGGGAAATGAATTTTGTTCCAGTTTATGTGGGGCAGAAAAGGCACACAAATATTAAATATCAACAAAATAATGACTCTGGCAAACAAATGCACAAGCAACTGCAAAAATGTTACAAATCAAACATAAGCTGAACTTAAGTGTAAACTCGAATCCATAGACACCCTCAAGGTGTAATGAATGAAAAAAAGGCACATCAGGATTTCCAAACTTATTTATGCTACTTCATTATCATATCTTGTATTTCTATGTACTCAATCAATATCATCCTTCCAAAATCACTATACAGTTAGCAGTCGTTCCTTTTAAAGCTTATAATAACAAACGCCTGTATCTTATCAGTTCACAGCACCTATCCATCTACTCTACAGTCTTGCTCAGCATCAAGTGATCTGCCGTAAATCTCTTCCCTGCTATCACCTATCACACAGGTTTGAATACAAGCCCATGCAAACTAAATCCTGGCATTATAATTTTTGTTACTATGGACTGAGAAAAAGTGTAATTCTTTACAAGACATGGGAGATGAAAGGATGAAATTCAACAAAGAAAAACAAATGATTCAGCAAATCTGTTGCTAACCAGTCATCAAGTGACTGATATGACAGAAAAGTGCTACTCAAAGTATACACTGCAAACTTGGATAATACAGTGCTAGTCAACCACGCAATCAATGTATTCGTTGCAAACTCAGAGACTGGACTAACAGGAAACAAACAAACCTATGGCACTTAGTCCCCGAGATCATGGGGTGCTAAGAATCTCCAGGTTCCCGCCTGCCTCAACTGCCAATGAGAGGGAGGGCCCACAGACAGTAGTAGTACTGGCCCCTCCCAAGACCTTTCCCTCTCTAACAGACTTGCTTCTTTTACTATTCACTGTACCAACATTTGTTGTCTTTCTAGTTACTTCTCTTCTGTTGAACACCATCTGTCAAGTGCTTTTTCTAATATTTTACTTCTCTCTCAGACCCAATTGTCTAATGATATTTTCACTAGCTCTTATTTCATATCCACCTATAATCTCCACTCACGATTCCTGTTCAAAGGAAGTGTCTTTGCTTGTTCCAACATCAACACACCTGCTGCACACCTTAAGGACCCTGAGTCCCCAAACTTTGATGTGGCTTGTCTGTCTGTCTTTTAACTACCACACTTTTCCTTTGTTTTGCCTACTGCTCTACCAATTCTACAAGCTTTATATCTTCCTTGAACTATCTAAAATTCTGCCATGAGACAGTAGCATCTTTTCACCTGCAAGTCAAGATCTTCTACCTGGGAGATTTCAATGTTCAACGTAGGCAATGACTGGATTCCTCCAACACAGATGATGAGGGGATTGAAGCCTTCATGTTCTCCATTCTTAATGACCTAGAGCAAATTCTCTCCCACCCTACCCATATTCCTGACAGCTGTGACCACTCTCCTAATATTCTGGATCTGTTTTTCGCCTATAATCTTTTGCACAGTAAATACACAATCTCACTCTTAATTAGTTCATCTGACAAAACCCCCATAAATATATCTACTTCAACGGCACCTCCCCCTCCAGCAGCCCCATCTAAATGTAAATATTGGCACCCAAGCAAAGCTAACCGGGATAACTTACGAAAATTCTTTTCTTACTTTCCTTGGATTAATTCCCATCTCTTATGTGGAGACGCTTCTGTCTGCCAAAGGCACAGCAAAAGTCATTGTTGTGGGAAAGGAAGTATTTATCCCCTCTTCGTCCATGATGACCTCTTCTTCCAATCCATGGTTCAACCATACCTCTTCTAAGGCCATTCAGGCTAGGGATCAGGCATATCAGGCTTGGTAAAACTCTCCTTCCTCCAACTCTCATTCAATATTTATCACTGCCCATGATCATTGCAAGTACATTATCCATGATGTAAAGCATTCCTTTATTCAAACAAGCTGCAATAACCTCTCCTAATCATCCACTGATAGGTATTTCTGATCGTTAGCCAAGGAGAATAGCTAACAACTTCTGTAGCTCTAACTCTCCTTTACTTTTCTGTTCTGACAGTACTACAACTGCTTCTTCCAAAGACACAGCAACTTTCTTTGGTTTCCATTTCTCCTTTAACTCTGCCTTGGATGATTAACATTCCTTCATCCCCTGATGCTCTTTTTACTAATCCTATGCCCTTTCCCCTAATCTCCTGTCTAACTGTCTGAATAGCACTTCTCTCTCTGGGCACATGCGTTCCTTTATTCAAAGGAGCTGCGATAACCTCTCCTAATCATCCACTGATAGGTTTTCTGATCATTAGCCAAGAGGAATAGCTAACAACTTATGTAGCTCTTACTCTCCTTTACTTTTCAGTTCTGACAGGACTACAACTGCTTCTTCCGAAGACACAGCAACTTTCTTTGGTTCCCATTTCTCCTTTAACACTGCCTTGGATGATTAACATTCCTTCATCCCCTGACGCTCTTTTTACTAATTCTATGTCCTTTCCCCTAATCTCCAGTCTAACTGTCTGAATAGCACTTATCTCTCTGGGCACAAGCAAGGCATATTGTTCTAATGGCATCCATCCCCACATACTGAAGCAGTGTGTCTCTAAACCTGCACCTATGCTTTGCTAGTCTGTTCCGTTCCTGTTTAAAAACAGCACTTTCCCTTCTTGGAAGCATGTGTTGGTGTATCCCATTCCTGGGAAGGGTGATTGTTCTAACCCCTCTAACTATTCTCCTGTTGCTTTAATATCTACACTTTCCAAAGTATTTGAATCCCTCCTCAACTCCCATATCCTCAGACATCATGACTCTTATTTCTGATCACTAGTATGGCTTCCATAAGGCGAGATCTAATGTGGGATCGTCATCCCTGAAAGATTTTGGCAAATCATATGAAGTTGCCCTTGATATATCCAAAGCTTTTGACACGGTGTGGTTTTGGGGTCTCATCTCTAAACTCCTCTCTTCTAACATCCCTCCCTCACTTTAACTCCATCATATCTTGCTTCCTCTCTGGCCGATCTATCTCCATGGTTGTTGATGGATCAGCCTCTCCTCCATTCTCCATCAACAGCAATGTCCCACAAGGTTCTATCCAACCTCCTAAATTTCTTCTTCCTTACATCAATGATTTTATTTCTTCCAAAAATAACCAAATGCACTCTTACACTAGTTACTTGACTCTGCATTCAACATATCCTTCAATTCTGCTCCTCTTATGTGATCTGCATCTCATCTCAACACAACTTCCTTAATAAATTTACTCAGACTTGGACAGGATACCTCAGTGGGGTAACAATAATGTGGTTACATTTAATGCCTCCAAGACCCAGTTTCTACAATCACTCTATTGAAAATTCCTCACAACTTTTCTCTCTCCTTTGATGGTTCTGTAATTCCACCTCTTGACTCAATGTAAATACTTGATATTACAGTAACATCCACTACATCTTGGAAACCCCACATATGGAAATAGCTAAGTCTACCTCTAAGATACTGGGAGTCCTGTTTAGATGTCAGAATTTCTTTTCTTCCAAACAGTTGCTCTGTTCATACAAAGGATTGATCTGTCTTTGTATGGAGTACTGTTCTCACATCTAGGGTGGTTCTAGATCTGCATCCTTACCAGAGTCAAGTCGAAAGTGGCCCGACTTATAAACTCTCCCAGGCTAACTTCAAAACTTGACCCACTTGGCCACACTAAGATGTTGGATTACTTTCCATCTTTAATTGATATCACTTTGGATTTTGCTCCTGAGAGCTGGCTGCTTGTGTGCTCCCACTACTAGCTGGCTCACACAAAACTCAGCAAGCTGTTGCATCACATGATTACTGTGTGGGTATTGGCAACTCAAGCATGGGCCATTTTGATAACTGTTTCTTTCCATACACCTAGAAGCTTTGGAACTCTCCCTATAATTATGACCTGGCATATTTTGAAAGACAGGTTTTTCACTTCCTCTAGAATTCACAGATATTTTCCCTTGTCTTCTTTTCCCCTTTCATTAACCTTTACATACTTTAGCTGAGGCCTGGCCTTGATGTGGACTTTTGTCTGTGACTGGAACCTCCAGTGTGAAAAAATAAAAAGGATATCCAGATATAGTCTATGAACTGTTTAATAATCCAGACTGAACCCACATTTTTGCTGAAAAATTTTGATGCTGACTAAGATGCACTCAATGATAAATGACAACAGGTGATGATGCCACTGTTTCCTGATACTGTACTAAACTCACAAAAGTAACTACTTACTTGGTAGGTAGCCACTGACCAGGGAGGTATATTACCAATACTATTTGCCTGGGTATCAGGAAGGTTGATGATGGCTGCATAGTGAGCCAACACTTAAGCAGTTGTCAAACTGCACTCCTTTGACCCAGGTAGTTGTCTTTTCTTTCTGCTTCATCCATATGCGGACTGCTGGCATTCTGTCCACGAACATACAAAATTCCCTTGTCGTATATTACACACAACTAATTCGCCATAACTCTAGATTTTCTTGTGGTGAGCGCTATGCATTAACCTTGCCTTCTGGCAAATTGGCAGAAGCAACAGATAAAAGTAGTTGGTACGAACATGAGATAGGAGCATTAAGGAGAAGCAGTAGATAGGAACATTAGGTTGAAGCATCAGATAGAAGTAATAGGTTGGAACATTTGGCAGAAACATTAGGTAGACATATCAGATAGAGGAAGTCAGTAGGAACATTAAGTAAGAGCCTCTAAAAACACTGCAAGTGAGTTGCCCTCTGTTTGTGGCCTGTTAAGGGTAATGCCATAAAGGCCAAGAAGTGACACTGAAGTTCACCAGTTATGGAGACTCTTTTGCTGTGGCCACCCCCTTGAGGAACTTCCCACAGGGAATAGGCATCAAAGATATAGACATATAGATAGACAGACAGATATATATAACATCAAAAGGATGATTCTTTGAGTTACATCCAAAAACACCTTTCAGAAACAGCAATGCAAGTTACTTGATTCATTAGCAAGTTACAGCATAACACATAATGAGTTGGAAACCAACTTGGAATAGGTATTACAAGAATCTATCTGTATCTCTGAAGCCCGTTCCCTCTAGGAACTTCCATCAGGAGGTGGTCACAGCAAAAGAATTTCCATTTAACCCTGTCCTTATATGCCTTTCTCGTATGCACCGTTCCATGCATTCTAATTTCTCTCCCTCCAATACTACTCCACTCTAATTCCCCATGTTACAGGTGGTCTTTCTCTTACACCAACCCCTTTCATTGCATTATCACATGCTCTCCTTGTAAGCGTGAATGCTTTCCAGATGCCCAAACCACCTCTTTTTAAAGTGTTGTTTCACCCACTCTACCACTCCACAATTCATTTCCTCTATATTCCCTATCATACCAATCTCTCATCCCTTTCTTCATTCCATCCAGTCATACTACATACTCCTTCCAAATAAATAATTTCCACAGCCTGAATTCTCAAACTTTGTGACTCATCCCATGTCCATGTTTTGGCTGTATAGGTCAGGATTGGGAGGACTTTGCTGTCCTTTAATCCTTTCTTCACTTCTATACTTACACCTCTACCCCCAGTTGTTCTATTAAGGGACCCAATGACTCTACTACTCTGCACTGCTCTCCCCCTTATCTCTCCTTCCATATCACCAAACTTACCCACAACAGCTCCCAAATATTTAAATTCTCACTGTATACGGCTTTGCAAAATCTATACTGTCATTCTGTTTCTTTCAACCACCATTATTTTACTTTTACTCACACCTGCTTCAATTGCCTATGCTTACGCACATTATAAAACTTACATCCTTCTGCAACTCCTCTTCACCCTCAGCAAACACCACAGTATCATCCACAAACAGGTTTGTCACTAGCCACCATACTTCACAACCGCACTCCACCTTATTCCCCCTTTTCCCTAATTTTACTTTCATCTCTTTTATCACCCTATCCATATATATACGTCAAAATGCCTCAGATACATTGCACATGCATAATGAAACTTTTGCTCAATTCTCTATGCACTCCTATGCATGCATTTGCTACTCTATGGAAGGCTTTCACACCCATCCAACAGTTGTTCCTCTACCCTTTATAACCTTAACATATCTCATAAAGAATTCCATGTCATATGCATTCTCCAGATCCATGAAAGCTTTTGCTAAATACTTTTCCAAAGTCATTCTCACCAAAAAAAATCTGATTCACACATTCCCTACCTTTCCTAAATTTCCCTTGCTCTCCACTTATTCTGCATTCAGTCCCTTCCATCACTCAATCAACAATCTTGCATACACTTTTTCTGGTATACTTAACAAATCTATTTACCTGTAATTGCTACATGCACCCTTTGCACCTTTTTCTTTGAATAAAGAAACAATACATCTGATCCCCTACCTACGATCTATGTGACTTACGACCATCCAGATATATGACCAGAAAAAAAAATATAGATTAAAGAATAAAAATAATGAAATATGAACAGACGAATCTTAAATAAAAGGAAACTACAGAATCACATAATAAAGCTGGTCAATAAGAAATGAGACAATCATGATAGAAATTGAGTAGGATGAAAGAATACTGTACAGGTATATGAATTCTACAAGCCATGCTGACATGAATCTGATTTATGTTCATTTCTAGATTCAACCAGTCACTCAGAATGGAACACGGACGTATGTCGTAGAGGGGATGTAAAAGCTTTCACCCAATCCTCAGACACAACCTCCTACTTCCATGCTGAATTACCCATCAAATGCATCCACTCTATCCACTCCATACTTCAACATTTCAGCTGTAATCCCATCCACTCCAGGTGCCTTTCCTAACTTCAACCTCATTATTAACCTTTTTACCTCAGTGCTTGCTGCAGGCCCCTGTATTTGTACCCTTTTCCTTCCAACCTTCATACCCAGGCATGAAACGACTGCTGCATCACCTTTTACATTCATCAGTTCTTCAAGATGCTCTTTCCATCTTCATTTCACTTCCATATTTGATTTAGCAACTCCCCTTCCTCACTTCTCACATTTGCATTTCCACTCTTACATCCACTTCTTTCCTTTTCCACCTCCTTCCAACGAAATTTCTTGTTTCCTTTAAACTTTACATTAAAGTTTCTTCCAAACTCTTAATCAACTCTTTCTTTGCTTTCCTTCATCAGCCTCCTAATATTCTGTTAAAACATCTTATATTCTTACTTCCTCCTTTGCTGAACTTTCAGTGGTACAATCCTTTTGAACAATCTATTATATGTCTTTTCATTTTCTTCCACAGCATTTCTAATCTCATCAGTCTACCATACATTTCCACTTTTATATTTTACAAATTTGTATGCAACTACTAATTGCAAAACCTTTAACAGTTTTTCTCTAAATATTTTAAACTTTAAACACCTCATTCACACATGACTGCATCTTTACATATACTTCACTTCCATCTCATCCCCATAAAAACTGTAAAATGTTAAGAATCTCTAAAGAACCCTTTCATAGCTCTATCATCCAGCACAACCTTTCTCAACCTTTCATCCAAAGCCACATAATCAATTAAACCCTTCTGTTCTCTCCTATCATTTCTTATCCACAAATATCTGTCAAACCTCTTGTGCTGAAAAAAGGTGTTTACAATTAATAAATCTCTCTCAGCATAGACATCCACAAGATGATAATGTAAAGAGTGTTTAAAGCTGGCAATGCATGGTGTCTAAGACACCATCATATTTCAGCATTACAAAGCTAAAAGAGAAACAATTAAGACTCACAGTGGTTTAGTACATACACTTTCATACTAAAACATTTACAGACCACAAATACTTGAAAAAACTGTACAACCTCTATACTATTATTCTTTAATCACAGAGCCAAACGGAACATTACATTTGTCTCTGATCTCCAATCCAAATGAATATCACAATAAGTATGAAGATGAGATTTTGAGGGAAAAATCCAAAAGATGGCCAAGGATACTTCTCAATATGGCATTACCTGAGTGCCCATGCCTTACATGGTGGCAGTTTTTTGTCTTGAAAATGCTTAAAACAAGACTGACAAGTTTACTTTTCACATAAATGGCCTTGGAAGACAACACACCTAAACTGATTAAAATTAGCACTTGAAAGAGCAACTTAAATGTCTACATTATGAGGATGCTGCAAAGCAACTTGACTGAGATCTTGCCTTTATTTCTGTCCTTTCACCTTTTGAGATGTGTCTGCTCAGAATGTATTAGCTTGAAAAACATTACCTTGCCTTGCAGTCATGGGCAAAAGGCCAAAGCTTACTGTAAAACTACTCAGAAAAACAAAATGAATTTGAACTGAAAGGATAATCTGCTACAAACAATTCATGGGATTTGTGAAGTACGAGAACCTACTGGCTATTCAGCACATTTTGGCATGAAAGATATTCAAAACATAAAACTGTGTATGATATAAAGAATTATATATTTTGGCTTCCTTTAAAAACTAATCAAACTGCTTACGTTAACATTAATATCTAAGATTCCTCCAATATAGTACTTACATTTCTTCTAATGTTATCGCATAAATCATATTTGACCCTGAGATTCCAACATCAATGGCAATCCGTTGGTTCATGTTCCACAGTAATACTGCAATTGCAGGTGTCACATGCTGGAGCTGGTCTACTCTCTATGAAGTGACCATGATCAAAACACTATGCCTGATCCTCAGTTGACAAACAACCGTCTCAAAATGGCAATGCCTGTTGAAACAGGAAGGCCATACTTCATCATCTCTCTCTACTTCCAGAGTCTATTATTCTTTTGGGTTTCCAGATCCCATTTAGCTTCTTATTTACATTCAAAATAATCAATTATTGTGTCCATTATATCACTGTGCAGTATAATTCATATTCAGAGGTCTAGAACTTACCAGTTTGGATAAAATAACTAATGCAACATTTGACCCAAAACTGAGTCTTACTGCAATTTCTGCACTAATCAGAGATGTCATTTCCTGTGAGGCACAGTAGCAACAGAAATGGATGAAGGCAAGCAAGTATGAATATGTACATGAGTATATATGTATATGTCTGCATATGTGTATGTATATGTTGATATGTATATGTGCGTGTATGGGCATTTATGTATATATATGTGTATATGAGTGGATGGGCTTCCTCGGTGACATGGGAAACAGGGATTAAGTATAATAAAATAAAAATAATAATGGGTGAGGAAAGACTGACAAAGAGGATATATGTGTCAGAGGTGGAGGGAACAAGGAGAAGCAGGAGACCAAATTGGAGGTGGAAGGATGGAGTAAAAAAGATTTTGAGCGACTGGCATCTGAACATCAGGAGGGTGAAAGGCATGAAAGGAATAGAGTGAATTGGAATGATATGGTATGCCAGGGTTGATGTGCTGTCAGTGGATTGAACCAGGCCATGTGAAGCGTCTGGGGTAAACTATGGAAAGGTCTGTGGGGCCTGGATGTGGATAGGGAGCTGTGGTTTCGGTGCATTACAGATGGTAGCTAGAGACTGAGTGTGAACGGATGTGGTCTTTTTTTATCTTTTCTTAGCCTGAGCCTGTTACCCATTTTATCAACCAGCCTCTAGGGGTGGATGAATAGCTGGGCTAACCGTGGACCAATTGCTGTAACCAGGGTTCAACCTATGTGCTTGACCCTGGGTAACCTGTGAATGCGTCATGGTCAGGAATGCTTACTGCTGCACTTTGTATATAGGCACTGTGATAATGTTAGCTGTCCCATGACTAGTTTTTCAAATTTTTCTTCATTAGATTCCATTAAGTTATTATCTGCCTATCTGTAGATACTATCCAGGTCTCTAATCAGTTTTTCTTGATCTTGAACTCTCTTTATTGCTCTGCTGACTCTCAAATAGCTGCATAACATTTGATTCTCTCTCTCTTACTTCCCCATCTATTTCTGATGATGCTTTAATATGGAGAAGTGAGAGGAATAGCTGAATAAAATGATGGGCCTTATCAATGATGTGTATTGAAGGAGGATGCTAGAATTAAAATCAGGTAAATGTAAGACACTGGAATTTGAAAGGGTTGGGAAAACACAGTGTGGTGTCATTGGTTGGTGAAGAAATGGAAGTTTCGTGTGAGTTTAGATACTCGAGTGTAAAGTTCAGTAAGATTGGTAGCAAAAAAGTTGAAACTGAAAGAGAGTCATGCAAGGTGGAAAAATTTGAAATGCACTGAAAGATCTAGTTGTGGGAAAATTTTAAAACAATCTGTGTTAAGCCTGCATGAAGAAATACTTAACTCTGATGTGTGAATATGAAACTCAGAATGGGTAAAAAATGAGCCCTGCACGGATGGAACAATTTAGAATTAGGAAGATATATAAAGAATGACGTGAGAAGGATATGGAGTCTGAAGAAATCATTTGAAACACACATATATGTATGTCCTTCTAGTGGTATGTTGGTCAAGAGGATAAATACTAGTACATTAAACAATACAAGGAGGGGAGGTAGATTGCATAAGCTGTGGATAGATGCAGAGAAAATTTATTAGGGCTAGGAATATTTCAGATGACTTCAGAGTAATGATTGAGCATGAGGCAATGTGAGCATTTTGAATTTGGAGTTGATGTGACTAGAGGTGTTGGTCAGTGTGAGTAATAAAGTAAGAGGTGTGTGTGTGTGTGTGTGTAAGTGTAGAGGTCTAGGTTTGGGAATGTAGTTTATGATGATAGATGGAATAGATAAAATGAATTACTATGAGATATTTGATGATACATGGAATAGATAAAACGAATTACTGTGTGATATTTGGAAAGGAAGAAAAGCCTAACATGTTTGCACTATTGTTTTGACTCTGAAACTGCCACATATAATGTGAAATATGAATATGAGTATTTATATTGTTGGCACTGTAGTTCTCTGGCATATCACTTATTCATTTTTTTTCCAACCGTGTAATATTTTCTATGGATCCAATTTGATTTTCAAACATTTCCCAAGATATGAAACATTGTTGTCCATATATTGTAATACACCTTTCATTTCATGAACCTGCCTTGCTCAGAACATTGTGATCAGATGACTAGCAACAAGAAATAGGTAAGATATAACAAGTGCTATGTTGTGTCTTGCTGTTACGTAGGTTACTTTCAGTTTTTGAATTAGAGGTAAACTTGATTTAAGTTACTGTAGTAATTTTGATTTATTCACTAATAATGTTCCTCTCATGTTGTGAATAGGTGGACTGTGAGGTGGAGGGATCATTGTCAGTTCAACGTAATCAGTCGACCAGTTTGGAAGCTTGTGTTGATCTTTTTACACAACCAGAAAACTTATCTGATGGTGATTCTTGGCGTTGTCCCAGGTGAGTGTGTGAGAGAGGAATTGTATATGTAGATGCTACACAAGATTTTAAACAGATTTTGTTATCCTCTGTTTCGTGGATAGTGTTGGCTATGTTTTTGTTAGGATTAAGAATTTTAAGGTCTGAAATGAAAATTTTAGTTAGATTTAATAGTTTTTATGTATCATGTTGTTTTCAGATGTAAAAAGCCAGTAGAAGCAACAAAACAAATGAGTGTTTGGAGATTACCACATATTCTCATTATACAACTAAAGAGATTCTCCTTCAAATATGTACTCTACTCTGACAAGATTGACAAGTTTGTTCAGTACCCTATCAGGTAAGCATTCTCCCATAAGAGTTTAGTGTAATGGGTGTTCTTAAGTTAGATTCCCTGTATATTTGTATCTTTTTAAGTGAAAAAAGTTATATCTTGCTCACATAAAGTTGATAATATTGCATAGAAAATTCCTTGCTGTGCAATTTGTTTTTTAAACTCACCTTTTTTTTATAATAATAATTTTGATTATGAAATGCTGCCTTTTGATTTCTTCAGAAAGTTAATTTAGATCAGAACATTGGATGGAAGCAGACATGGAGAATCATTAATTTAGAAGATTGAGTGTTTAGTGGTATTCTTCTTATATTGTACTTTGCCCAGTCTGAAAGACCACAACTATGATAGAGTCATTTGTATGTGTACACAGAAAGGTTAATGATACATGCAGATGATAATTTCATGAGACATCCTAGACCCTTGACATAGACACTGCTGTAAGTCTCCACTCACAGAAACAGAAAATTGAAGCAAAGTAATTTCATGTTATCTTGTTATGAATTTCATTTTGCACTTTTAAGTAGATTTATCTATTAAGACCATCTCCATGTACACCAACTTTATACACATATTGCTTGTATTTCATGCAATCTTCATATGTTCCTGTCACATCTTCATGAGAAATAACTCAACCTCTGTTGTTTCTCTCTTAGCATGTCTCTTCATTATTTTATGGAACCTTCTACTGTTTTGTTGTCTCATGTGTCTTACATGCTCATAATCATCTTTCTATTTTTTTTCACTACATCTCTTGGTTCTTATTCTTTATTTTGGCTTGTCCAGATTTTGATTATCTTAAGTATTTTATCTACCCCTCCTGCTCAGTTAGACATATAAGTACTATTGTTTTACATTAGTGCATAAGGATTAGGACAAATATTTATGTATTGTACAATGGATGGCCAAACTTACGGAACTTAAGAGCAGCATATTATTGTTTTTTTGATGTTCAAGAGCTGCTAGACATTTTGTACAGTTTATACTTATGTAAAGCTGGATCTCATGCATAAGTCAGTCCCTCAGCTGAAAAATCCTGATTTTTTTTATTTACCTCATGTACAAGTCAATCCAAGTTTTTGAAGCAGTTACCCTAAACTTAACAGGACCTACCGTATATTCCATACTTCCTTATTCCACTGTGAGACCCACCATTACATGGTACTGTTGTGGGTATATTGTGTATTTTACCCCTTAC
>JAUUDZ010087381.1:0-19986 GCA_032361705.1 Panulirus versicolor
CTCTCTCTCTCTCTCTCTCTCTCTCTATCTATCTATCTATCTATCTATCTATCTATATATATATACACACGCATGTATATGCAAAATATCCCTGACCTTTCTTTCCCGCCTTCAGGCTCTCCCGAGCGAGTGAAAATACGCAAAATCTGCGCGTCTTAACGCAAAGGGGAAGGGGGGAGGGGGGCGCCGCCTCGCGACGGTGGCGACAGTTTGCGGGAGTTTTGCGGGAGTTTGAGGGAGTTGCCGGAGGCGGGGGCATCGGGGAGCAACGGCGTGGCAAAGTCGGCAGGAGGGAAGGGTTGTAATTACTGCCTGGGGCGGTCCAACTTCCGTCACGGCTGAACTCCGTCCAGTTCCCTCCAGCTGTGTGTTCCCTCCACCCCTTCCTCTCCTCTCAAGCTGCGTGTTCCCTCCACCCCTTCCTCTCCCCTAAGGCTGCGTGTTCCCTCCACTCCCTCCCTCACCCTCAGTCTCTTTGTCCTCTCTACCCAATTTTCCCTCCATCAGTCAATACGTTCCCTCCACTCCGTGCGCTCTCGAAGACGTTGAGCCAGAGGGATAGGTGAGTGGGGAGGGGCCATTTTGCTTTTACTGCCTTGTCTCCACTACTGCATTAGGTCTACTTTTCGGCAGATAATTTCATCATGGACCATATGAGTCTCTTCCTCTTGTATATTCTCTACTTCCTCCATCCTTCTTCCTCTCAAACTCTCTCTAAAATCTTCCTTACTCTTCTTTATACTTCTCCATATCCCAGTCTCCATACCCAGTTTCTACCATTCCCTATCATCTAGTCTTCTCTCCCCTCTCTCCCCTTTTTTCTCTCCCCACTCCTACCAACCGTCCGTTCCCCCAATCTTTACCCCCTCCCCTCATCTCCTATACCCTTGGGTTGTTTGGTAAACCAAGAAAAACCGATCGAAACTCCAAATTCTTTTCTCCCCTTTGGGGCTTTTGGCTTGTGTTCGTGTGTGTGTGTGTGTGTGTGTGTGTGTGTGTGTGTGTGTGAGTAAACGTGACGAGTAAAGCCATGACTTCCCCAGCAGCCTCACAGGGAAGAGATGAAATTCATGAATTAGAATCTCATCAAAAGGGGAAATTTCACGTGTTCGGGAATGCTGAAACAGAGTTACCCCTTGACAAAAGCTGAGATGCACTGGAGCTGCCCAAGGATTACATTGGCGGGAGTACTGCAGGATTACATTGGCGGGAGTACAGCAGGATTACATTGGCGGGAGCACTGCAGGATTACATTGGAATTTCTTTGTGATAAACTGGATTTACTTTAAAATGACACTAGAATTACGTTTGAATTACACCGAGACTACAATTGGATTACATTTGGATTATTTTTGGATTACATCATAGTTATTTTAGGATTACACTAAGGTCACTTTCCGTTGTGTAGAGAGGTTTGTTCTCACCGTCTGTGTCGCGATACAGGTACACATGCTTACTAACTTCTGTGGCTTTCTAGTTTCTAAGTCATTTGTCTCAACTATGATGACCAAAGTCTCTCCGGAAAAAAAAGGACAAATTACATCATAACATTGTATCATTTCCTAATACTCAGAATACATAGCAAACACTCAACAAAACTTTGTAACAGTTGATGAACTACGACTGAAATAACCTGCATAAAAATACCAGAAATTCACCGTCTCGCCCAAGGGTCGAGCCTGCATCGGTTCGAATCTCTGCGTCATATATCTTTTCAAACTATTCGCCATTTCCCGCGTTAGCAAGGTAGCGTTAAGAACAGAGGATTGGGCCTCTGAGGGAATATCCTCACCTGGCCCCCTTCTCTGTTCCTTCTTTTGGAAAATTAAGAAAAAAACAAGAGGGGAGGATTTCCAGCCCCCTGCTCCCTCCCCTTTTAGTCGCCTTCTACGACACGCAGTATTCTTTCTCCCCTATCCCCAGGGATATATACATTACTTGTTTTCCTGTTGTTTATCGTGATGTCCAGGATATGAAATTTTTTTCATGATACCCTACAGGGGATCAACCTTGAACTGGACAATTATATTATCCATCATCATTAAGGTTCCAAGATTGCTGGCTTAGGAGGGGAGGTTCAACATTCTTATTTAAAACATAATCACACAAATCCGTACAATATATAGGTATTTCAGTCTTATCAGTAGCTCCATTCCCAATTCCTTGGTGTGGGTCAGGTACATATAGCCTCGCGGATCATTCACACATATCTCTCTCTCCCTTGTTCAGCATGTTAAACATGAAATTCCATGTCACTATATATGTACTTTGCACATCAGGTTGATTCATGAGTTGAAATCAGGTTTCCCACTCATCCCTTTCCACACATTGCATTTATTCTCTGATGTATATGTCAAGGCCCGGGCATACGTTCTCTGCTCTCTCTCTCTTCTTGTGACCTCAGTAAATACTTAAAATTAGGAAGACATTAAGTTTCAGCACCTCGAGGGAATACTCTAGTTTTCCTGGAGTATCTAAGTCTCCCTCACCTTCTCCTGGTGACCGTCAGTACAACCCTTAGGGGTGGAACTAAAGGGGAAGGCATTCCCTAATTACATCAGGGCAATACATCTAGAATTGGACAAACACCTGAGGTGTGCTGTCACTTTTATTATTATTATTTTTGACAGTTTTGGAGCCTCGCTGCCTCTGGCACTGGAGTTGCCCTCTGCTAGTGACCTGTCAAGTTGAGGCACAAAAGGCCAGGAAGCAGCACTTATGCTGAAGGTTAAAAGGAATGAGTGAGTGAGGATGATGGAGCTGAATATGAATGGGACAACCGGGGAGAGTAAAAGGAAGGAGATTATGGAGAGGTTAAAAGTGGATGTGCTAGGGATTGGGGAAACTCATATCTTTGGGCAGGGTGTGTGAAGTGAAAATGGAAATGATGATTGCACGTTATGGGAGGAGGCGTGGTGTGGACAGGAATTAGTGAAAATTATCGCAGAGATGGATAAGAAGGATGTGCAATTCTGTTATCACCAAGAGTATGGAAGGGTGTTACAGAGCATGGATGGAATGGATCAAGTGGGTGAAAGGAAGGATTGGGATTGTGACATATGCATGGGTATGTGTGTACATGCACCTGTGACTATTCAGACTGTACAAGGTAAGGATGAAATGAAGGTTTTCTGGAGAAATTTGAATGACTGTATAAATGGTTTTGAGAATGAAGGAAACGTGGTCGTATTGAATGATGTGAATGTGAAAGTGGAATGTAATGAAATTGGTGAAGATAGTTGGTAAATGGGGAGTACCTGGAGTAAATGAGAATGGAAGTTATCTTGTGGATATTTGTGCTGGGAGGGGTTTATTCCTTGCAAACACCTTTTTTCAGAACAGGTTGATCCACAGATATACATTGATGAGGATGATGGAAGGAAGAGCAGAAGGGTTTGATTGACTATGTGGCAGTGGATGAAAGATTGAGAAAGACCATGCTAGATGCGAGAGTCATGAGAGGATTCTTTGGAAACTGACCATTTTGTGGTTCTTGTGGGGATGAAGATCAGGGAGAAGTGAAAGTATGGTCAAGGAAGAATGGAGAGGTAAAAGTGTTGGCAAGCAAGAAGATGAATCAGAAAAAATGCAGGGAGGAAAATGAAAGGAAGGTAACTGAAAGCCTAGATGGAAGTGCAGTGAATGTGTGAGTGAGGTGTTAAAAATGTTTGGAGAAATACTATTAAAAGTTGTAGAATCAGTAGTTGGATACAAGGTAGTAAGATACAGGAATAAAAAAGAGCAATGCATGGTGGACAGAAGAGATTAGAAATGCTGTGGAAGAGAAGAAAAAAGACATGGTAGATTGGAAGACGAGGAAGTTCAGCAAAAGAGGAGGGAAGAATTCAAAATATTTAAGTGGAATGTTAATAAGCTGACAGGGGAAAACAAAGAAAGAGTAGATGAAGATTTTGGAAGGAAGTTAAGTGGAAAATTTCAGGATAATAAGAAACTATAATGGAAGGAGGTGAAAAAGAAAAGAGGTGGATGTAAGAGTGGAAATGTTGATGTGAGAAGTAAGGAAGGAGAATTGCTGAATCAAAAGGAGGAAGTGAAAGGAAGATAGAAAGAGATTTTTGAAGAACTGATTAATGTGGGAGAAGGGAAGGCAGCAGGTGTTTCATGCATAGGTATGGAGGATGGAAGTGGATAGAAGTGCAAGGGCCTATAGCAGAAAGGGAGGTAAGAAGGGCAATAATGAGGCTGAAGGTAGGAAAGGCATCTGCAGTGGATGGGATTATGGCTGAAATGCTTAAGTATGGAGGAGAAAGCATGATTGAGTGGATACATCATATATGTATATTAGCATGGAAACAGAAGGGTGTTCCTGAGGATTGAGTGAAAGCTATTATTGTTCCTTTATTCAAAGGAAAAGGTGCTGAGGATGTATTTAGCAATTATAGGGGAATAAGTCTGCTAAGTATACCAAGAAAAGTGTATGCAAGAATACTAATTAACAGGGCGAAGGAAATGACTGAGTATAGAACAAGTGAAGAGCAAGGGGGTTTTAGGAAAGATAGATGTGTGGATCAGGTTTTTGTGGTAAAGATGACCATGGAAAAGTATTCAGCGAAAGGTAATAAGTTGTATGGAACTTTCATGGGTCTTGAGAAAGCATATGACAAGAGTTGAGAGGAATGCTTTGTGGGACGTGTTAATAATGTATGGTATAGGAGGACAACTGTTGGATGGTGTGGAAGCCTTCCATAGAGGAGCAAAAATGTGTGTAAGAGTGGCTGGAGAGGTAGACAAATGATTTGGGATACATGTAGGTGTGAGGCAGGGCGATGTGATGTCAATGTGATTTTTAAATATACATATGGATGGAGTGATAAGAGAGATGAAAGCAAAACTAAGGAAAATGGGCTAAGAGATGGAGTGGTGGTGAGATATGGTGGCTAGTGGCATGCCTGTTTGCAGATGATACTGTTTTGTTTGCTAAGAGTGAAGAGGAGTTACAGAAGGTTGTAAATGTGTTTTATGATGTGTGTAAGCATTGGTGATTGAAGGTAAATGCAAGTAAAAGTAAAGTAATGGTGTTTGAAAGGAAACATAGTGAAAGTATATATTCTGTAAAACCATATAGAGTGAAAGGTGTACTAAATTGTGCTGTGGATAGACGGAAAAAAGATTGGAAGAAGTGAGAGAATTTAAGTATCTGGGAGCTGTCTTGGGTAAGTGTGGTGACATGGAAGGAGAGAGAAGGGAGAGAGCAGTACATGGTAGAAGAGACTTTGGGTCCCTCAATAGAATAATGAAGGGTAGAGGTGTAAGTATGGAAGTGAAGAGGGGATTAAGGGACACCATAGTCCTTCCAACCCTGACCTATGCAGCTGAAACATGGACATGGAATGAGGCACAGAGGTCAAGAATCCAGGCTGTGAAAATGATCTATCTGAGAAGAGCATGTGATGTGACTAGATGGAATGAAGAAAGAAATGAAAGGGTATATGGAAGATGTGGTATGGCAGGGAATGCAAAGGGAGTGAATGGTGGAGTGGTAAAATGGGTGAAACATAATACTTTGAAGTGGTTTGGGCATGTGGAAAGAATGCAAGACTGGGAGTTCACAAGAAGAGTGTAGGATAGTACAACTAAAGGGGTTGGTGAGAGTAGAAGACCACATATGACAAGGGAAGATAGGGAGGAGGAATACTGGAGGGAGAGAAATAGTGGAAAATGGAATGGTGTATGCAAGGGAGGCATGTAAGGATAGGGATAAGTGGAGACTTTGCTTTGATGGGAGTTCTTGGAGGGAACGGGCATCAGAGATAAAGATAGATAGATTTCTTCTAATCCAGCTTCTCATCTGCCATATGATTTGCATAAAAAAGACCTGAAAGACTTTCTTCCATGTGCATTTCTGATGATTTCTACACATCATATATCCACCTAACTTCCTAATTTCAACTATTCTACCTGTTATACACCTATTTGCATTTGCTGTTTACCTGACCTTTATAAACTTGGGTTTTGTGTCTATACATTTGAGTTGGAACAAGCACACTCTCCAATTTCATGCTTCTAGTTTACTGCACCTAAAATCTGGCCTATACTCCCTCTTCTCTACCCACTCTGGTCTTCACAAACATATGCATGCAGTAATGCTTTTAACAAGTTTATCTACAGTTGTAAAATGTACCTTGCCGTAAGTGCTTAGAAGACTTGTTTCTTTATATATCCAAGTAATACATCACTTTTATGCTCTTTGTCCATATACAGTGGAACAGCTACTTTGGCTGTTTGTCAGGGATAACACCTTCTATGGTCTTTTGTACTTGTAGGCACATTGTAGATCCATCCAAAACCAGTTATACCAGCATTTTTCACCCATCTGTCTGTCTATATCTCTGATGCCTGTTCCCACCTGGAACTTCCTCAAAGGGGTGGCCACGGCAGTAGAGCCTCCATAACTAGTGAACTCTACTGCGACGTCTTTTCGCCAACCTTCTTAAATTGTCATTCCACAAGCGGTAGATACACTGCTACACAGTTTTGTGCCAGACTCTAACAATGCACCCTTACACTGCTTCCACAGCACCCTCAGCCTCACATTACATTGTTTCATTTAATTTTCTCAGCTTAAACATAACTTCTCTTCAAGGTAAAATTGATATTTTCTCTCTTTTATAATCTAAATTTTCATCAGGTCAGGTATACATGTTAATATTTGCATATGCTTTATTGAGACTTACACTGAACACTGTGCGGCAAGTTTGGCAACGTTGTGTGGTACAGAAAGGCTGGGAGTCTCACAGCTCAGAGGCAGGGTTAGAACCATACTTTGTTAAAGGTCATTCCAAATTTTTCTTTAGTTTCAGTACACATTTTGATCACTAAAAGTAACTTGTACAGCTGATAATAGATCCAAGGGCCATGTGGGGTAAAACTGAATACCATTATGAATTACAGGAATTTTTCTTGCAATTCCCATTTTTGCACTATCAGTAATCCATCTGTAAAAGACTCTGAGGGACTTAGTAACTTAGTAAACTAGAACTTTTAAAGAAAGCTCAAGTAATGATATTACAAGAAAAAACAGGAAGACTACTTAATGAATGCAGTGTAGCATTTTAATACATGAAGGAAAAGATTCTTCTACAACCTCCGGTATTTTACAGTATTGATAGAGAAAAGCAAAATAATTTTTTTTCTGACAAGTGCATCTTGAGGTACCCTGATTATATTTTCTTAAATATCTTATAAATAAGCATTATATATAAATATATTCAGTTCTTTACTTCTGAAACAATGTCACTCTTTGATATTTTTTTAAGCTCTTCATCTTCGTTTGCCTACTGCATACAAAAATGAATTTTTTTTTTAAATGTGCTTGCAAGAATAGTTATTATTTAACTGCAGAACTGTTCTCTCTCTAGTTTACCGATTTGTCATGCTATGAAATAATTTATTCTAGCCACTAATAAGCCTGAAAAGTGTATTTCCATCCTTGTATAATAATATATTTAAGTATACACTATATTAATTACTCTGACCATGCACATTAAAAATAATTTATATTTGAATATTATTGTATATGAAAATCATACATTATGACAGTTCATTCAGATTATGAGACAAATTGAATACCCTGTTAATGCCACCAAGGACATGATATGTGCAGTAGAAGAGGCACACAGACATGGTGTGCTAAATATGAGAATTTAACAACCTCAGTCGAGGGACTGTACTTTCATTCAAGTGGAAACTGAAACAGATACAGTCATTGTAAAACAAACAGCAGTCCTGCAACAGAAAAAGTTGAGTTAATGTTTCTCAATAAGCAAAGAGATACCATACACAGAACCCTTTTAAGTTTGACAGGTGTAATGAGAAAGAAAGTCTCAGCAAGAACTGCATTTTTTATATAATTTCTTGTCCACTCAGCTTTTTACACACAACAAATGTGTCCTTTTCAGGTATAAATTTTGCATTACAGTTTTAAAATTTGGCAGACGTATGTGATCAAGAATAAATGCACTGGCAGTCAAAATACATCTTTAACAGGAAAAGGTAAAATGTGTAATGGTAAAAATGTCTTTCAAGCACCTGATAGCAGGAAATATCAATACTGAATTAAGCCAATTGTGTTGTAATAGTCAAGTACAACAAACCTGCACAAATAAGAAATTTCCAGCTGATAAGGTCTTATTGCACATTCCAACATTATTTCATAGATTTGTAAACTTTACCCCTGCCTTCTATGTATATGAGTACTATACAATCATTATCAGGAAAGTAAGCAAAAAAATTTTTATTAGACATAAATTTATATTATTTCGTACTTAAGACTCACTGGTGCCTCAATACAGTGGGTAGAGGATTTTGAAGGATTGGTACGGCTAACTGTCCCCATTAAACAAAAAGTTCTTCCCTAAAATAAATTATGTAAGAAGACCCCATCCATAATGAAGACTCGTATACATTGTCTGTTAGAATGTGGTAACTGTAAAAGATTGAAGAAAAGAAAATGAGAAGCATCTATAGAGCACATTTGAGAAGAAATATCGACTAGTAACTCCATGTTAAGAGTATGCGTGCCATGGCTTGCCTAAACTGTTGTGCAAAAAACAGAATACATGGAGCATACACTTCTAGTTTTCTGTTAACAATATGGCAATTTTATTTTTCACTGAAATGTTGTATAAAGAAACTATCTTGAAGAAAGTGCAGGAACAACCAACATAGTACAGTAACATAAACAGTACTTTCTACTTGAAGAAAATTTTTGTTATAATCATTCATACTCGGCACAAGTTCCTATGTAAATATATCTAGGTACTATATATGGCAAAACTCTATCTTCAATATAACTCTACATACTAATAACTAAGAACAATATAGGAACACCAAACATGGAGCATTTGTAGCTTTTGTAACAAAATACGGTAATATTATATAGTATTATACTGCCTTTAAGCAAACACGCAGATGCTGAAACTGGTAGAAAGGGTTCTTGGGTGTATTTACAATCACAAGCTCTTTAATGGAGTGGCTAATCTTATTCAACAAACTCAGAAGCAATTACTTGCACAACATCACTGTTTAAGTAAAACAGAAAATATATTCATTAGATTTTCAAGTAACATAATTTGCTTCTGAATAATTAGGAGTTGAAAGCTTCTTATCACACACCTAACACTCTCCCATCACATATAAACTCTCCAGAGCGTAAATCTTCACTGTAAACAGACAAGAACAATAACTCAACGTATAACAAAACACATGGTTTCATGTGGCACTATCACTATTAGTCTTTGAAAGCCGTCAGCATCGCGTTAGTGGCTCATCACATACACAATTAGACATGACTTTGTACTTTTTCCAAAAAAATAAAGAGTTAAGGAATATTTGCAGAATTATAAAGTTCACTTTACAATATATCTGTCCAACTAGGCAGCAAAAAAATGGCACTTAACTAATTTTTTGTAGGCTTTTGGACACATACGAGATTCAAAGGCATCATTTAAAAATGCTGCCCCTTTACATATTATATATCTAACAAGTCTCTCCATCCTCTGTAAAATACCAACCATATTAATATAACCTTTATTCATCACATCATTTCACTTTCATGGCACATTGGGGCTGTTGCAATTATTTCTACCCTAACCAACAAAGGTCATCTACCTGACTAGCTCAGAAATATAACAAACAGAATAAAGGAACAGTTTTTCAAAGTACTGAAAGAAGCATCATTTAACATCTGTATATTAGTTATGAAGTTGGTCTCAGTTTCTGAGAAGTGTCACAATTTTTCTAGGAGTTGCTTTTGCTTCCCTTCAAAGTAAATGACCGAAACTCAAGTCACATTATATTTTGTAATATCCTGTTAATGAGCAATTGAAAACTAAAAACCAACAAATAATGAATCAAAAGCTATAATACATCAACATTCTCAAGATGAAGCTCTAATAAACACATAAAAACTGACTTATTTCTATGCACATATAACATATATATAATGTATGTACTGTACATATATCTTTACAATCACTCACATGGCAAGTTTATTCACTTGTAAGTTGTACTGGAATATGGGTGTGCTTCAAAGACTCCAGAAGCAAATGCTATGCAGAAGCCGTTTCACTAACTGCCCCTACATTTTCATTCACATCCCTTCCTCCTTGACTAAGTTCCTCATCAGGAAAAACATACGGACCATTATGCTTTATGGTAACAGAGTCTGTTGTCTCTCCTTTATTATTAATCACATTTTCTTGTGAGTCTTGAAATTCAAAGATATCTGGTTCAATGGTCTGTGATTTGTGTATCAACTTTTCTGCTTTAGGGGCATTAGCATATTGTTGGTCCTCCTCATCTTCCACAGAAAATGATTTGTCATCTTTGTTTTCATCAGATTCTCCAGTCATCCTCTCATGTGAGTCCTGGTGATCATCTGGGTCCTCTTCTTCATCAGCCAAATGTTCACTAGGAGTCTCACCTTCCAGCTCTGTCAGCATGTACTGGTCTTCATAATCTGGAAAGATAGATGAGTTTAGGTAGAAATATTAGGTAGAAGTAGTAGGCAGAAACATTAAGTAGAAGCAAGGTAGTAGTAGTAGGCAGTAACATTAAGTAGAAGCAGTCAGTATGAACAATAGGTAGGAGCCTCTGCAGATACTGCATTAGAGTAGACCTCTGCCAATGGCCTGTTAAGGATGAGGCACTAAAGGCTAAGAGGTGGCACTGGAGTTCACTAGTTATAAGAGACTATTGCCATGGCCACCCCTTGTGGGAGCTCCAGTTGGGAACAGGCATCAGAGCTACTGAATAACAGATAGAGATAAGTTTATGTATATCAAAGCTATATCACTCTGATCTGGCTTCACCTCTCAAATCCTCAAGTTCTACAGTGGAACAGAGAGAATTCAGAAACACTTCACGAACAAAATATTGAGGGGACTACAATGAGAGGCTGAAAGAAATGCAGCTTTATAGCCAAGAAAGAAGGGTAAGATATATGATAATCTACACATGGCAACAAACTGAAGGCATGAAAAAATAATGTGATAATCTACACATGGCAATAAATTGAAGGTATGAAAAATAATATGTTAACCCTGAAAGTCTTCCAATAAGGGAAATACAAAGTAGTCAAGTCTTTAAGAACACCCTGGAACATACCAAAAATGAATTAATCCAAAACATGACAACCCAACCAGGAAGCAAAAACTATTTATGGTACTGACAGGAGAAATAAGAAACATGCATGGAATAACCACAGTTACATTTAGAGTTCTTGACATGAAATAAGTCCCAAATGAACGAAGAAAAGAAAATTAAGTACTGCAGGTGGCAGGTGAGACTATCAGGTAAAATGTACCAAAACCAGAGCCCCCCATTCACAGCAAAGTCCCCCAGTGCAATATGGTACATTTACTTTCTACAAGTCATCCATTTTTTTTTTTATCACTGATTGAGCATACAGTAGACAGTGTTTTGGGGAATACTATGCTTGTAGCTGCATACAGTATTAAGGGCCCCTATACTGTGTTCTGCCTCTGGCCTTGCACAAGCCCAAGGCTGGCCATATATAACCTTTTCTTTTTAAATTTCATACCTGTTAGCCATTTCCTGCATTAGCAAGGTAGCACCAAGAACAGATAAAGAAGTGGGCTCATTCACTCACATCCACTGCCTAGCTGTATTGTGCAAAGAACCAAAACCACAACTCCCAATCCACACCCACATGACAGTTTGATAAAGCATTAGTGATGAATTATCTTTATATTATAACAGGGGCAAGGAAATCAGATAAAACACACAAAACCATACTCACCAGAAAAGTCATCTGGACCTAAGGTATAGCGATGAGCCCTGCGTCGCCGATCTCTACGTGTGGCCCTTTTTCCTTTTTTTGTACTAACACTTCCAACTTTACCATTTTTTCCTCGGCCCCTGCCTCGACCACGATAACGTCCTCTTCCACGTATGCGGGGACGAGGTGAGGGTGTGGATGGAGGTGATGGAACATCTGATCCATCAGACATCACCTCCTCATCCTCCTCTTCATCTAATTCATCATCGAGCTCTTCCTCACCCTCTATGTCATTAATATCATCAGCATTTTCTTCAGCCTCAACCATATTAGGAACTGGTGCTGACACTAATGCTGGTGCTGATGTGAATGTGGTTGTAACAGATGGAGTAGGAGTTTGTGCAGTAATAGGAGTATGTGTAGGAGTGGGAGTATGAGTAGAAACAAGGGTATGTGCTGGAGTGGGAGTTGGTGTGTGAATGGGGTTATGTATAGGGGTGAGGGAAGTTGCAGGAATAAGATTATGTGCAGAAGTTGGAGCATGTACAGGAGTGGGAGTATGCGTAGGAGTGGGGGTGGTTGCGGTTACAGGAATGGCACTGTTGGTTGTAGTTATGGCAGTACAAATGCTGGTATTAAGGGAAATGATTTCTCTGGCAGGAGGCAAGATATTTGGTGTCTCAGGGGTAATGACACCAACTGAGGAAACAGTTTCAGGGTTGAAAGTTTGCCCTTCTTTTTCTTTTCCTATCTCTTCACTTGTATTCTCAACCTGTAAGAAAAAAAAATTATTTATGGAGTAGGATAAGGAATATTTCAAATTATATATGAAATATGAGAATGAATTACTAAAATTACATTGAACTGTCTTGGTTCCTTTTCAAGTTTATGTAATTTGAAAGTACCAAGCTACCTATTAGTATCAGTAAAAAAATTTCTTCCTAAGGCAGGGCTATCCTGTATAATGCATTGCATATACTACATCTTTCATTACACTGTTTTTAGGTTTTTCTTTACTGCCATAAATTGCTTAACTCTCATCCCTGCAAGAGTTCTTTGCCAACTGTCTAGTCTTTTATTTCTCATAATGGTTTTAGTACTCACATCTTACAGACTTTTTACTTAATAGGGCAAAACATTTTGAATCTCTCCATCTTTCTTTCTTGGTGGTTCTCAAATATTTGCATTTGATTCCTTTTTGATATGTTCCCTGGAGATAATGTAATTTTAATGACATTTGATACTGTGAAGCTTTTAGTTCTCAAATGTTTTCTTTAATGCTCTCATTTTGTATGCAAGCATAGGTAATCATCTTCTTGACTGTATAGTTCAAGTAATTTGAATATTTTGTAGTTATACCCACTTAATTTGTTTTTTCTGTAAATTTTTTTTAAAGAAAACAGAAAACATCTTCATCAAAAGATTTTTCTCTCTTGCACTACAGTGAAAGCTTATATTAACATTCAACTTATTATTTGATATGGTGATATGATTTTTATAAAAAGCTCTCCAAATTCTACCTTTTTATTCATGATAGCTCACATAAATTCCATTAAGCTCTATGCCTATTTCTGTACTGCATTTTAATCTTCAAGTGTATTTATCTTTGCTTTCTTTTGATCTGATTAAGAGGGGTGTGGGCAATGATGAACTTGCTATGATGATAATGAAAAGTTCAAAACAAGAGTGGTATGTAAGTAAACACTGTACCAGAGAACTTAGTGCTTTTTGAGTTATCTAGATGTTAAAATAGATCACTAATATTGAATGTTTGCCTTCAACAATCTTTCTTGTTGTGAATTCTCAAAATCATTTTGCTCCTTACTTGGCTTTACTATGCTCTCTAATCACTCTGCTCTTTAAATCTAGGTTTCCCATTTATGATAATTCCTAGATCTATGACATATGCTTCACTTTCCATCTTTTCCCTATTGGGCCTTTGTGCTGTGTCACCAGTATACTGTCAATTGTCCCATAACTTGTTTGAAGAAATTTCAATTCTGTAGATACTATTAGCTTTTTCTGGATATTTTATGATTATAGGAAGGTCTTTTTGCATTTTTTCTTGGTTTTACTCTTATCCTGGAAAACATGACTACACTTTCTTTTACTTCTGTCAATATCTGATGCCATTGTCAGAAATTGCACATAAACTAATACAAATATCCCCCGGTTTTTGTTGGTAATGCACTCCTGGAAAAGGAAACATAGGTGTAAAACCATATATTGGGTGTGGATGGAGGTGATGAAACATCTGATCCATCACACATCACCCGTCATTCTTTTCATCTAATTCATCATCCAAATTTTACCAGTGGATACGATGAGATAAAGGCGGATTACATTCCAAGGGGAGATTTCTCATCATAATTTTCATGAAAAATATGAATGAAATGTCAAGAAACAAACATATTTGTCAACCATTTCCTGCATGTCATAATTTAGCACTTTCAAAAAATTATAACTTTCTAATTTGCACTCACATATGGGTGTCTCAGTATGCATCCTCCAGATTACTTCTACAGGCACACACTGGATGCAATTTGAAAATGTTCAGAAACCATTTACAGGTCTAAAGGCACATTATTTGGTTTGAACTGTACAACAGCCTTCCATGGAGTGTTATTAAAATCATAGGCAACGAAGTATTGTATATTACCAGAGCGAGTGTAAATGTTAAGTGATATTACAGACAAACAAAAAACAGCTTCATAAAAAGATGATCATTTTAATTTATGTGCTAGCAGTAGTCTACATCTCATCACATTTGCTGCACTGGTGATGTTGGTAAAAGATTTCTGTTTGGTGTATTTATTATTACAGGATAATAATTTAGAAAAAATAAGTATAACCATAACAGTATCATATAGTTCTTATTACTAAAAACAATAATGTGCAGCTCACATCTACCTGAGCAAGTTTGTCATCTCCATAAGGGAGTACCTATCGTATAAATATGAAAGTTTCTACCATGTACTACGCATGTGTTATTATGCTAAAAGACAGAGAAAGAGAGGAGGATGCAGGGGTGCCGTAAACTATACTTCTCAAGTCTGGTCACCTCAATGAATAGAAATATAAAAGATGCAGTTAAGAAGATCCTGTGGAGATTAGTATTAATTTATATATATATATATATATATATATATATTATACTTTGTTGCTGTCTCCCGTGTTAGCGAGGTAGCGCAAGGAAATAGACAAAAGAATGGACCAACCCACCCACCTACATGAAATAAGACAGCTAAGTTACACGGAGATATTAGAGGCTATTAAAGTTGCCCATCATGGATAAAGAAAAAAGAGGGGAGACTTTATCACAAGCTTCACTTTTCTAAAACAATTTGAAAATGCTGATGGTAAACATTTCTTTGAAAGATGCAAAGAAATATCAACCAGAGGTCTTAGCAGGAAATTAAGTGAATGGAGTAGGCTATGTAAGGAAATTGTGAATGTTCTCAGTATAAGGAGTTTAAAAGTTTTGAATGATAATAAGAAGTTCAAAAGACATAAAAGTTTTGAATGATAGTAAGAAAGTTCAAAAGACAGGGCCCCATGAGAATACAACTCCCTCCTTGCATTGTACAGAAAAGATGATTACAACACTCATTACATGTGTGTATTCCTCATGGACGATACATTCCCATGCAGCTAGTTTGGTGATGCTGGACAATACAAATGAAAATTATTTAATTCTATTAATATCTCACCCAAGAGATTTTTCTATAGGAATCAACAATTTTTTAATAAATGGGTTGGCAAACATCTTAGAATCATATATTCTCCACTTACGTGTATAGTAGCATTACTGTCTTCCCCCTCTGTGACCTCATCAGTCTCAACATGTTCTATTCCTTCTAAACTCTCCAACTCTTCCAAGTTTTCTCGACTATCTGCACATCCTAAGTCAACTGTTTCTTCTGATGCACTTGGTATGGATGCACCTAAATGGGACAGTGTTTCTTGGGAAATATGCTGTTCATCGTAAGTCAACTTGGAACGATTGGAGAGTTTAAGTGCTTGAAGACGGGGATGGTAAACACATAGCTGCTTTACACACTTCTGTAAGATAGAAAAAAAATATGGGATTAACTTATATGAATACACTAATTATTTCTTATATCTAAAAGCCTCACCTACTTTAGTGGGGAGTCATGGAGAACAAATGAACAATGGCCATATTTACATACATTCACTCTCTTGCTGCAATGTATAATGTATTGAATACATTGCCCATCATTCACAACCAAGCAATGCAGGCTGCTACATGATTTACATTTACTGCTTCATTTACCCTGTCTCAGCCCAAAGACGACATATCACCTCAATGTACCATACCTCTCCAATTCATTCTATCCCAAGCATGCCTCTCTTACACTTGCATATTCAGGCCCCATTATCCTAAAAGCCTCCTTCATCCTATTATATCCTCTCCTGTCTACCCCTCTATTTCAGACAAACACATCCTATTGTAAATATTCCCAAGACATGATTCCATTTGCAACCACTTTGAACATTCTGTTGGTTAGTTCTTTGATCCATTTTCTTATTTTTTTCTTTTATATTCTATCTTGCGACTTTCTTTACTAGCACTCCATAGTTTAATTTATCAAAACTTTGCTTAGTCCCATTTTTTCCATTCATCAGTGTTTCATATGTCATTATGAAAAGAGCTATGAACTGTGTTTGCATTCTTTCAAATGAACAAATCCATGCTGTCCTTCATTTACAAATTTCCTTTGAAAGATGTTCTATTATGTTTTTATTGCTTTTTCAAATACTTCAAGTATGTGCTAAGTTAAGCTGACTAGTCTTTATGGTTTTTGCAAGGACTGGTATTACTAATGCTGGGCCCACATCTTTATGAATCATTTTAGTATGTGCAGTGAAAAAATATATGAAACAGTTCTGTACGTATACAAGTTCATGTCTCATGTTAACACAGTGTACTTGTGCTGGGGCTGTGCATGAGAAATTTTAGAGGCTATATGAACCAGATACACCCCATGAAATTGGGAATGCATGTTGACAGAGTGAAACAGGTTTTGTGTTTGATGCAACTTTAAGATGGGAAAATTTGTGCAGTTTGATTACATTTTCTGAGTCTTCATATATTCTTTTAGACTATACTCTTGTCAAAGACATGGAATAGCCCTGAATCATGCAAAAAATTAATCATTCTGAGCTAATCTTTATTACCTGTTTGACATGATGTAAGTTATACCTTCCTTTCTTATGTTAGTTTATAGCTTACCTGCCTATATCTACCAGGTCCTCCAAACTTTGGCATATCCTCACAATAGAGACAGTTGCCGCAAGGTGTTGTAGTCTGACAACCAGGACACTCGCCACAGTAGTATTTAGTTCGTACCTGTTGGAAAAAACAAACTAAAATTTAATACTTCCCATCATTATCAACATTTTCTGAAATTTACTGGTAAGTCCTGTTGTAATATTTCTTGAAGGGAAGAGCAGTTTCCAACTCAAAAACAAGAGACTAGGACTACCATATAACAGGCATGGCACTAAAGAGGTGTGCAATTCATAATGAAAACTGGAAAGTACTTTGTTCCATGCATTGCTAATTGTATCAGTAAGCATCCATATGTATATGTACTAATGTAATAAGACTAAAATTTTCGTATACTGTATAAAGACTTGAAATAGTTTTGTTGTAGTAATGTTTGTAAATAACAAAGTAGGCTAAGTAAAAAAAGGCAAGAGTAAAATGAAAATATAGGACTACTAGGCTTTAAGTAAAATAAAAGCTAATTACATACTCATGATATTGTCAAAGGTGGGTAATGTACGAATATATATACAAACTGAAAAAATATTATATAAAAGGGAAAATAAACTAAAATCTTGAGCACTGCATGCTGCCACCGACCTTAGATGGGCTTACCCGGCTGTAAGGCTGGGCAAATTTTTTCTTCAGCATTTTTCTCATCAACTTCATCTTATCATTGTGTGTACTAGGCTGGCCATCTGGTGTGGGACTTGATGTTCCTGAACTTATACCTATACTCTCTGCTATAAGTGAATCGGTTGAATATGGTGATGGTTCCCCAGCAACACTCAGAGCTGCACGCACCTCTTCCATCTGTTGTTGTTCACATACCCGCATCTCACATACCTATTATATGAAGTGTTATGGATTTATACCTTTTGACACTTGTTACTTAAGAAGGTAAAACAAACTTTAGTTAATACATTGTTTTACTTTTAGTCTGAGAATCATAATTACTGAACAGAGCATTTTGAGGTATGAATTCAATTTCATGCTACCGTAGCTAGTGAGCAAGATATCCTGTGACATTTGTGTTATGAGGTTGCTTTCAATGGTGGGATCCAAAAATTAATGTGTAAATGAAGAAAAGAAAAAAAATATAATTAAGAGACTCAGGACACATGTAACTGGTTTTATAGTCTATAAGGTAGTTGTTCTATATTTCATTATTTTGAGTGAGTCACTTGGATACTACTGAAACAAAAATTTGATACAAACCAGGAAAAGAAACTTGGAAAGAGGTCCTTGTTAATACATTTGTCACATGAAGAACCACGTAATATGCACCTGACATAAGAGGTAGCCATAAAAATATCAGGCTTTGCGATCAGAAAACACCATATTTAAAATGTTGAGAAAACTGTACTTGAAGATTTTCATATCTGAAAAAGCCATAACTTTTGATCTTAACAAAGCATCGTGCTCATCTTTCTTCTTTTTTGATAGCATAAACTTGTAGCAAGGAAGTGAGGTAGCACCAGGAACTAACAAAGACATCAACTCTCTAACTGATGAATAATGCCCCATAGCCACAGTCCCCTATCCACAACCAGGCCTCTCAGACCTTTCCATGGTTTCCCTTGACCACTTCATATGCTCTGATTCAGTCCACTGACAACCTGTCACCCACTATATATCAGGTTACTCTAATTCTCTTTACCCTATGCAGCCATTTTCAATTCAGTTTCCCCCTTCTCCTTGTGCCCTCCAGATTTGACACATATACCCTCTTTGTCAATCTCTCATCACTTATCATCTCCATATATCCAAATCAATCCAAAACTCCATCTTCTGCTCTCTTAACCATACTCTTCTTATTGCGACACCCCTTTCTTACCCTGTTATTTCTTAATCAACCCTTTTCAAACCACATATTGTCTAGGAACATTTAATTTCAAATCCTTTTTCTTAGTTTCTCATCTAGTACCCATCCCTTGGTTCCATGCAACACCATGGGATTATTATACCTTCAAAAATGCCTATGTTTGCCCTCACTGACAATGACCTCTCTTTCTACACACTCCTCAATGCATCCACCTACCCTATGGCTCACTTCTGCTTCCATGGTTCCTTTCACTAACTTGTCCACTCTCAAAAATCATAGACATCCCACTTCCTCCAGGTCCTCTTCATTCAAACTCTCTCCAGCTAACCTGTCTCTCTCTACTACTAAACCTAATGATCTTGTTTTTAATCTCTACATACTCCTTTTACACATTCTCCTAAACTTAAGACACTACATTAATCCATTATAACATTTTTTGTCACAAAGTGTAATGATAAAAATGCCATTAATAATGAATATTCTTTCATGCATTTTTGCCATTTCCCATGAGGCAAGATAGTGTCAAGAACAGATGATGAAACCTTCAAAGAAAAAGTGTGTGTGTGTGTTGTGGTGGGGAATATGGGTGGTGGAGCAGGGGGCACTCAACTCCTGATTGGCTGGAACTGCTTGTGTTGTGTGTCTAGATCGGTTGAGAAATGTTAACAAAGGCCCTAGCAGTAGCATGTCATGATTAGCTGGCTAATCTCTCTAGGTGTGGCATGTCACGCTACTTTTCTGTATGCACAATAAATCACTGCCTGACTCAGCAGGTCCCAAGCAAATTTTGTGATGAGAATTATTTTCCCTAGACTTTGAACCTTATTTATCAAGCAAAAAGTGGACTTCATTCCCCACAAAAAAGAGATGTTTGGAAAGTATGATGGTGTAAAAGTTGGGGTTTTAACCACATTAGTTAAAGTCACATCTATGAATAGAGCACCTTATATACACATATACAGCATGTTTAGGTACGTAATCATCTAAAATTACCCTAGAACAAATTTCTATGAAAGAGTTCTGGTGTTACTCGACCTTTCTAAAGGCTCCTTGAGTACAAATTATTTTACTTGCAGTGGCAAGGAAATGGAGACTTCTTTAGGGTAAAAA